>OX467303.1:39486700-39691700 GCA_950108535.1 Agriphila straminella | reverse complement strand
ACAGGTCTACCAGGTGCTCCTTGTTGCGCTGCCCCGCGAATATGTACAGCCTCCTTTGTAACTGTCCACCCACAAAAGATCTTTATCAAAGATTATTCAGTAGGTGTTTCAGACTTTCTTCCGCGGTGTAATGTTCGCATTACATTACGTGTTAATGTTTTACAGGATGATTTTAATCAAATTTGAATATAGGCAATAAAAAGCATTAGAAATACCATTACATACTTATTGTCAATCCAGAAATATTATTGCCAATTAAGTATATTTTAACCTAAATTGTGTAAATACTATAGGTGTAATGTAGGTGGACCGGATAAATTTTAATAAAACGACAACTGAAATTGAATTTTTGGAACAAATTTAGCTTATGATGCTAATTTCTTCGCATCACATGTATTGTGTCTGCACATATTTAGATAGCAATTATTTCGTTCAATAATTGTGTAGCGGTTGTTTGGTTCTGATGATGACTGTCATCTATTGCGGATGCTATAAATAATGTAGAGGCGCGATAGCAATCTACGAATGACGCAGAAATGCAGGATCAGCGAAAAGTACAATATGTAAACATTACGCAGACGTGACGTCGCACTACGTCAAGTTAAATCGAGGTGAAATGTACGAAGACCTGATTCACGATATCGAAGTTTCCTAACCGCTTCGCATAAATTCAAATTCCAACATCCAATAGTTGGACCGCGGTCCCCGAGCACAGGCACCTAGTTCGGTGGAAGTACTTCCCGTTTAGCTGAATATCAGTGAACAGATCCCGCCAAAACCACAACAATCCTTACATATTATAAGACAAAGTCCCTCGCCGCGTCTGTCTGTTCGCGATAAACTCAAAAACTTCTGAATGGATTTTCATGCTGTTTTTACCAAATGATACGAGTGGTGCCTGAGGAAGGTTTAGGTGTATAATAAGTTGAGTTTTTATGTAAATTGTTAAAAATATGACGATAAATTGTTATAAAAGTCGGCAAAAATTAAGCCGACTGGAAGCTTGCATCGAAAACGTAAACCTTTTGAGCTATAACAAAATAATGTATGATGGAATTGTTTCTCTTTTATAGGTCTACAAAAAAGTCTGCGATGGCATATATGTATCTTTTAAGAATAGCTTGCTATAACCATTATATCTTCTAAAAATTAATTTTTAAGGCGCTCACTTGATTTTTATAATAATAAATTGACCAATATCGATATTTTTTTCATAAGTTTACCAAATTATAAAATACTAGTTCACGAGGTAAATTTTAAAAAATGTTACCGGGTGGAACAGCATGGAGTGCGAGACGCGCGGCAGCGGCGCGGGCGCGGGGCCCGAGTACTGGTCCTCCAGCAGCTGCTGCCAGGTGTTCGTAGAGATGTAGTACGCGTACAGACCAGAGTACTGCGGGCTCGCTACCTCCTCCCTGGTACGCACAATAATCACAGTTCAAATGGCAATGCTCGGGAAATCGTTACAAAACTGGTTAAAAAATTTATTCACATCAAAATACAGGGTGTAACAAGACCTTCAACGAAGCCGAGGTCTACGCATTCTGCCCATCATCAGGACCATTTCTGTTCAAAATTATTACTGGGAAACTATTTGATTTTTGGTGTTAAAAAGCATTGCATGCATTACCACGCAATGTGACGCGTACAACAGGCCGCGCCTGCGAGTGTGTGTTACACAGCTGCGTGCGGCCGAGTTGAAAGGCAGCGTTTATGTGCGTGCTCATGAGATACATCGAGTCACGACGTTTTAAAGCCATTGTTTGTTACGAAATATACTTAAAATTTTGATAATGTTTCTTTAGTCAAAAAGTAGGAACTAACGAATAAAATAAGATTTCATAAAAATTTTGAAGAAAAAAATTTGACTTTGTCCTTCAATAACTTCGTAACTATTGGTTTCCCAGGTATAGTCTAAAAGACAAAAATGATCCTGATGATGGGCGGAATACGTGAACTTCGGCTTCGTTGAAGGTCTTGTTACACCCGTTATAGCAAGCTGGGCACTACGCAGAAACGCTAAGCACGCGCTGCGTATATGCTCTCCGTTTGTACGCGTCAAAGAACCACTACCTTGACGGACCGCTGTGTAAACGGGCACTCACGTGTTAGCGGGCAGCACGCGCCCCCCGAACACGTAGATGGTCTGCGTGTCGGAGTCGATGCACATCTGGTGGTCGAACACGAGCCGCGGCCCGCCCGCCGCCGCCGTGTCGCCCAGCACCAGCGACCACTCGCCCGCCACCACGTCGAACATGTACAGGTCACTCTAGGACAACCCACCATCAATATCAGAACCTAATGTATTCTACAGCGTGTTCGCAAATAGTAATAGGAAATAGGAAAAAGTACTTAATAATTAAGTTTATTTGAATAAAGATTATTTCACTTTCACTTTCAGTAGACCTGGGGGTCAAGTCTGCTATTGTTAACGTCATAATCGTGTTTCAATGGTGTTTGAATGGTGTTTGAGTGGGCAAATTAAATAATGTTATTTAATTGATAAACTTTTCAGAGTTTATACTAATTTTCCAGGTGGTCAAGTCTGCTAATGTTCAACGTCAAAATCGTGTTGCAATGGTGTTTGAATGGTAATGCTTTTTGACCCAGTTCTTGTTTCTTAAACCCAAAACAGAGACACTTACCGTGTTATTCCAAAAGATTTTTACACTGTTTAACTAATCACGTGTTTAAATGTGATGCTGTCACTTTTTTGACAATATTGTTTGACAGAGACAGATCACATTTAAACATGTGTTTAGTTAAACAGTGTTTAAAGATCTTTTGTAATAACACGGAATGTGTTATGGGTTTAGGTTTAAGAAACACAATCCGTGTTATTACAAAAGATTTTTAAATACTATTTAACTAATCACGTGTTTAAATGTGATGCTGTCACTTTTTTGACAATATTGTTTGACAGAGACAGCAGCACATTTAAACAAGTGTTTAGTTAAAATGTTTAAAAATCTTTTGTAATAACACGGAAAGTGTTTCGGTTTTGGGTTTAAGAAACAAGAACTGGGTCAAAAAGAATTACCATTCAAACACCATTGAAACACGATTTTGACGTTAACATTAGCAGACTTGACCACCTGGAAAATTAGTATAAACTCTGAAAAGTTTATCAATTAAATAACATTATTTAATTTGCTCATTTCTTAATGGATCGATTTGCAGGGTTCAATCAAACTAAATTCAAAACTTAAAGTAATTTAGTCTAGGTTGTCACAAAAAAAAACAATTCATACTAGTCAGAAGCAGACCCATTCTCACTGGCAGCACCCGTTCACGAGCATGACATACGAATCAGCCATCGTTTCGCTCAATGGGTCTGCTTCTGAGTACCTATCTTAACGCATATTGAATTGTAAGAATTGCGTTTTTTTATTATTCTTTTTTATGTCCTACCTACTTAGGTGCACTCTCGAGTAGCAGACAGAGTGATTACTGATTTCTCAACTAGTTGAAAGTTATTTACTCTCACAATTACCTATCCGATATGTAGTAGGTATTTTATTTCAACCTACCTACCCATTGTGTGCAAACTTTTGTTAATTATTGTGATGGAAAATGACCTCACTTTAAATGTGGAGCTCATTTTTCAATTTGAAAAGTAAAAACCCGCCTCACACTTTGCGCGTTGTCCATATACCGGCTGACGGTACACAAGCTGTTCTCGCAGCTCCAGCACCACCTTGTGACAGGACCGCGGCTGGATTGGCCGCTGTGCGAGCATAGAAGCTGTAGAATAGCTAACCAACACTGTACAGAAGTGTAATTACCTTCATATTGGCAGGCACTCTTTGTGCGTTGTCCAGATACCGGCCGACGGTATACAGGCGCTTCTTGCGCGGCTCTAGGACCATTTTATGGCAGGACCGCGGCGAGGGCCCGCCGGATTGGCCGCTGTGCCGGCATAAAAGGTGCCATCGCTCGGCGTTAGTGTCGTACGACCACAAGTCGTCCAGGTCTTCGGTGCCGTTCCAACCGCCGAACAGGTATAGAGTGCCTACGAAATATGATACGAATATATACTGCTCAAAAGAAAATAGGGGCCACTATTTTGTTTTCCATACAAAAGAGCTAACTTCTGAAAAGTATTTTTATGGTAAATTCAATCTGATTTTATTTGAATTGGATATTGTTCGAAAGCTGTAATAGTCAACTTGCGGACTTTGTATAGCGATCTGAATCTCCTCCGTTCACTCCCTGGATGGCCATCATCAGATCACAACTAGCTCGATCCCTGGCGGAGAACCAAAGCTTCAAAGTTTCCTCCTTTGTATGAAAATAGACTGGTGTCATTAATTATTTGGCCACGATTCGAATGACATCAATCCTAGATCGATTCGAATGAGTATTTATTCTGATTCGAATCAACACCTTATTTGAATTGTTTGGCTGATTCTAATCAGTTTATTGATTTGTATTTGTACATACTTAGTTTTGTACAAAAATAATCAATAAGTTTATAGAAAAACATCGGTGACCCAGGGGACAATTTTGTCCCCCAGCTTTTATATGAAAAATGGGAGTCGTCTCCTGGGTCACCTATGTTTTTCTTTAAAATTTTCATGACTTTTAAGTTTTCTTATAAGACGATTAGCTGAGAGTATTTGCATCTACAAATTAACTTCATATAAAAATGGTTCACGTAGATATTTTAAGAAATGCCACAAAACAACAAAAAGTTGATTCACCCAGGTATCGTATTATAAGTTGTATGCGTCGCATCGTTGAAGCGACTAATGAGCAGCGAGTTTTTTGGCAAATAGTCTTTTAAGTTTGCCGTATACTTATTTAGCTTAATCTACTTTTTGTTTGTTTATTATTTGGCCTATATATCTTGTTTTCATAATTATGTAACTATTTACCGTGTGGAATGCGTACCTATACCTACTTATTAAGTGCTTAGTTTTGTAAATTGTATCTATCGGTGAGGCTGAGGACCTGTAATTGGCTTCCAAGTGTTATATTAGCTTCCTGCTGTGTTAAATTTAGCTGTTGGTCTTCCTAATAATTAAATAAAATAAAAATAAGGCAGCATCATACCGGTGGCGGCGTCGACCACGAGCTGGTGGCCGCCGCGCGGGCCCGGCTTGTTGCAGCACCACGCGTCGCACGCCTCCGCCTCCGCCTCCTCCCCGCTGTGAGGATCCGGCTCCTAAAGTAACGACCCATTTAACCGCCTCTGTGCTCTAGTGGTTCGCCCACCCGTCTAAGCTAAGACGCAGGGGTCCCGGGTTCGATTCCTTGGGGGGGTACAATAGGGAACATGCATCATTTATTTGTATTAAAAGTATAATGCGTGAGTAAATCAACTGTAATATTTAAACTTTTCTCTTGCGTTTTTTTCTCGTGATATAGTTACTTGAAGTTAGCACGCATCAGCAAGGACCCGCCGAAAACGCTCCATACAAAACCGTCAACATTTGTGACGTCACTTATGTCACGTTTCAGTCAGTATGGAGTTAGCCAAGAATTTTCAAATATCTCCCTAAATATTGCGTTTAAGTACATATGTGTCATACAAAATATTATTTCTTATTCGATATTCTATGCGACTGTTAAGTGCATTATATCCGAAAATGAAAAAAATATCGTAATTTTCCCCTGTGTGATAAAACTAAAATTCATTTTTTTTCTGTTCCATCATGTTTTAATACATGTACGCAGCGATCAAACTAAAATTTATCAAAATCGGTGAATTATGCATGTTATTTGTACTCGGTTTGGTTGGTGGTAGGGCTTATTTCAAGTCCGCCTGGCTAGCTAACATAACAATTTAAAAATTGTTGTGATCCGGCAGTTAGAGGTAAGATAGCCAGTTCCTCAGTGATGAGGATTGCGGGAGTAGTGCGCTTCCACCTTCGGCATTATCGTCACTTAACATCAGGTTAGAAGAAGGCCAAGCACTATACCGTTGTGCATAAAAAATTAGATCTGTGTTATCAAGCTGGCTGGTGTACATTTGCGAAACGGTGGACGGCGAAGCGACGAGCGAATTTCCTTTTCGTCACTCGCTTACCTTAGCGCGCAGCGGTTAGTTCATTCACTGAATCACACGCCATGTATGGAATTGCGCGTTCCCTTACCGTTTTGCTTTTTTAAATGGTAAGCTTTTAGTTTAACAAGAAAAAAAAACAGTTCGGAGTCCAACCTGTCTTGGTCTTTGGAGCCGGAATATTACTATTGACCTTCTAGTCTAGTCCAAAAACAATTTTGACAGGCAAATGAGTTTGGTATGTTTATTTTTCTCCTCCACCTGCACCGTATACTGCAGTGGCACGTACCGCAGTGTCGGGGCGCGGGTCGCGGTCGGCGCACAGCAGCTCGTGCTGGCGGGCGCGGGGCGCGGGCGGCGCGGAGTCCCCGAAGCACAGGCGCGCTTCAACCTGCGCGGAACACGCAGACATCTGCCGCCACTGCGGCGAGTACGGCTGCCACGACATGTACCAGTCGAACTCGCCACCTGTGTTAGAAAGTCGTATTCTACAGCTAAACAAAAAGTTTCTCAACATCGGGATGGCATTTTTGATATTTTGATAGACATAACCCCTCTTTATCTCTTGAACAATGATGGTGTGGTCAGCTACGAAAGTCACTGGACAGTTAAAAACTTTTAAATCTTATTGTTTGAACAAAAAAAAGTGAATATATCAAGTTGATTATTCTTTTTTCATGAATTGATCCCACAAAATTAAATCTGGTTTAGACTTACTAGTGACAGCCTCTTCCAGGATTTGTTCAGCTAGCTTATAATCGCCACTCTCGACGAGCGCATTCCAGAGGCGCGCCTGCAAGGGCCCCTCCAGCTGCACGCCGCTCTCCCTCGATAACGCCTCGAACGCATCCTTGTAGCGGCGACGCCGTAAATGCTTCAACAGCAAACGGACAGCCTCCTCTTCTTTTCGCTTGTGAAAGACATTAAATATGGTTATAACTAACCACCCGTGATCAATTCACAATATTGTTCTGTATCACAGAATATTATGTATAATAGGGCTAAATGTACAGAAGTCCATCTGCATAATAAGCAACTCTCGCTGCACAGCAATAAAGTAAAATTTCAAAGACTAAGTTTAAGAACGGTGTGAGCCCCCTGTCAATAATCTTTTCATCTTATCATTAATAATAAGTATTTTTTTAAATTACAAAATTATTATTCTGAGCTGAACCCGCCCACATGTTTTAATTTATGAAAAATAATTTTGCATCATTCTATGATTAATTCTTTTATTATTTTTATTTATCGTTTTTGGATAGTTAACAGTTTATAAACATACAGTTAAAAACAAATATATGTAAAAGCTATTGAAAAGCTACCACATGTAGAACTTACCAAGTTGATAGTATCCATTGCATTGCTGATTAGTTCTTCTTGATTTTTCCCTTGCAGCTCCACGTACCATATGGTGTAGTTATAAGCTGGGCCCCAAGACTGCAGCGGTACAATTTTAATGTACTGCACCGGCAGATACAGCCCTTCTGCCGTACGGTGCCTCAGCCTGAATGTCTCAGCAGCACTATCCTTCTTCAGACCACTGTTGGTAATTGATGATTATTATGTAAATAATATTCTATTCTTTTTCTTCTTAGTTGTACACCCTTGGCGGAGTGGTCATGGACTGTCTGGTGGGTTTGTTGCGTACAAATATTCCATACAAGTGTGCAATTGACCACTTTGCAGAAAACTAGGTATGTATGCATCGCCTCGGCGCGAATTAAATCTATGTAAGTGACGGGCATGCAAGCAATTTTATACAGTGGTCAAGAGCCAGTGTGGTCAACTGTACCCATCATTAAGTTTCAAACTTAGCTAAGCTCTAAGCTACTATGTACTATGGTGACCAAAAAATGGATAGGAATACATGGTATACATGATTCTCTCAAACCTGGGACCCATTGTCTCTCTATGCAAGATTCCAACCATTAGGCAGGTACATCAAACAAGCACCAAGAAATTATGCTACATAAGTAAAGATCCAATGTTTAGATTTCTAAAACTACACCTATTAAAAATTACTTTTAGATTATACCATCTTACTAAAGTAATTCTGTAAGAATTTGCTTAAAACATTAACTAAAGTTTAGACCAGGATGCGGAAATAGCAGCTCACAGGCCAAGTCCGGCCCGCGAAAAGATTCAATACGGCCCATGATCATATCCCGTCATTTGTATTGACCTCTTTCATATTAAAAATTTAGGTAACCACAGAAATAAGTGTTCTAAAATACTGCTTTTCTCAAAACTGTGGTCAGATTTTGATGCCCCATCAGATTAGGGTGTCGCTGAGGTATCTCCACAGGAATAACACACACAAGTCAGTATTGCTATTGGTTCATGGGCTGCTCCTAGGCCCGCGTAAATGTTGTAATTATTTTAAATGGACCATCTCAAAATCTATTTCTCCGTCCCTGATATAGGCGAAATAAACACTGGTAATCAATTTTATCTTTTAAAATGCTTACCCAGCCAATAATAAAGACAGGTTGTTTTCATCTGTTCCACCAAATATTTGGAATTTCTTCAAGTCACTGACATGTGCCTTTATGTATTTTCCAAATTTTATTGATTCCACAATAGAAGGTGACTTTAATTTCAGCATAATGTACTGTGATGAGGTAGAACTGTCTGTAAACCATCTGGATAACTGGTCTGAAGGATTATTTACCATGATGTTCCTGCAATAAAAATCAAACTTGTCAACACTGTTTACATTGAAGATACTATAGTATAGATAAACAACATTGAATATGTATCTAGAATTATTGATCTTTATTTCAATTAATGCTTAAAGATCATAAAATTAAAATAGTTGAAAGGTGAAAATATTATATTTCCGGAATAAGAGAAACAAGACAAATATCCAATAAGACAAATACTTACTCAGGGATATAATTGGCTGAATAACTGGAATACTTGTGTATAGTATAACATAGTTTTACAGTTTCATATTTATCATCCATTTTGATATAATCTCAAGAAAGAAATGTGCCGAAAATAACTTTGTTTTTATTTCAGCAGACGGCAAAATCTTAAACCCTGGCAATGGCAGGGAAAAAATTGACATTGACAGATATGAACAATGAATGTTGCCCTTGCTGTGCCGTCTCAGATCCATAAATCGATATCAATCGAATCTGTAATAATCGATTTAATTTTATCCGCTAGGAGTATGTGTTCTGTGATTTTATTTCTCATAACACCAAGAGCCGTTTTTATTTTTATAATATATTTTTGTTATAATGACATCAAACTGTGTTGCTTGATGACTTTTTTGCATTTTTGTCTTGAGTCTTGACATAAAGTTGCATTCTCGATGGCTAGGCGGCTCCGCGGCTCTATCAGCAATTAATTAAAAGGTTATCGCCGCCGTGTCGCTGTATTGGCTGTATACGAAACAGTTTTGCTCCGCGTTATATATAATGCATATTAATTAGTTTTGCTCCGCGTTATAATAATTGAATATTTATTTTGCATTTGTGTGTTATGAATAGATCTATAGGTATATATAGCGTCTAAAGCTTCGAGCAACGACGGCTTTGTTGGTACAGAAGCCCGTCTAAGGTCAAGTGTCTAATGGACAGCTTAGAGATGCAGAATATGTAAAATACTTATTACAATTTATTTTGTTAGAAAAGAAACAGTTTGGTCGGTCAGTGTGTGGTGTTAAAGTTTATTGTCAATTTAATATCAATACAATAAGTAGGTAACGGTTACCATGAATTTGCGTTATTGGATTGTCTTTTTCGTTACGCAAATATATTTGGTTGGATGTAATAGTTCCGAAGACTGTATTAAAGAAGGAATATTATCCAGAGAAAAGTTAACCGCCTTGAGTAAACAAATAATTCCTGATACACACAAGAAAAGTAAAGGTGATGCTGGACGAATTGGTGTTTTGGGTGGCTCTACTGAGTATACAGGTGCTCCATACTTTGGAGCAATAACATCATTAAGAGTAAGTTTGTTTGTTTGTTTATTACACGACATTAAGTTAACCCTAGTTATACCTAGATTATATGGCAGTAGATAAAAAAATAACATAAAAGATCTTTAAAGTAACTGTATGGTATTCTGTTAGGTAAATTCATGTATTGTTTAATATTTTGACTGCAGTTAATTAAACTAGGTACCTACTTAAAACAACTACAGAACTTAGAAAAAAAAAGGAAGTATGTTTATTAACGTTTAACCTTGACATATGCCAATGACTACAATACATGTTTAAAATCTAGAAAAAAACCGGTCAAGAGCGAGTCGGGCTCGCGCACCGAGGGTTTCCGTACCATCATAAATAAATACACTGCAGATCTGTAGAATCATAAAATTATTATTGCAGTATTAGGTCAGCACTATCACACCATAAGGGTTCCTTTTTACCATTTTGGTACGGAACCCTAAAAATTAATTCGCACCAGGGGGCTGATCATCAGCAAATAAGAAACCATCCTTCTTAAGCCGTTCAGTTCAAAAGCAGGCCTTAAACAGGACTGCTTTGCTTATGAACTAAACTCGAGCTAAAATCGAGGTAATGGTACGAAAAAGAAAGGCAGGCAGTTCAATGAGCTCATTGTAAAGCACCTGTAGCAATTAAACTCAGAGTGGTCTGATACTGGTGAGAGCATTAAGGTCAAATCCCTGAGGTTGCGGGTTTGAGTCCCGTCTGAGTAGCTACTGGAACAACCTTGATAACTCTTATATGTATAGGTACAGTCAGCAGCACGCACATCAGACTATACATGTTGACCCAGAGACCGCCTTTATGCCGTACGTGATAACAGCTGTTTCCATAGTTCAATATAACTGTTTTTTTTATGATATCTTTAAATTTGGAAATTTGGCGTACCTATGAGTGGCTATTGAGTGGCTATGAGATGCTGTGTCACCCTTTACCCGCTGGATGCGGGCAGCGCAGGACCGATCGTCGTGGAGATCCTTAGGGGAGGCCTATACCCAGCAGTGGGTGTCGTGCGGCTGATATGATGATGATGAGATGCTGTGGTTAAATGGCACTACTTATTCTTATAAATATAAATCTATTTTTAAATTTGAGATTTTTGCATTCACAATGCTATTTTTATACAATACTAAATAATATACTAGAAAAAAAATAGCATTGTGAATGCAAAAATCTCAAATTTAAAAATTACATAGCTAAGTATTTCATGTTAATCGATTGCCAAATATCTGGAAAGATATTTTAATTGAATGTCGAGGTAATTCCTCACATTGGTGAAATAACGCTGGCTTGCAGCGTAAGAGTAGGATATACTAGAAGAAATTCGACGATGTCACTAGTGACTCGGTAGCTCAGCGGTCAGAGCATTGGACCGGATATCCAAAGGTCGCGGGTTCGATTCCCGTCTGAGTATTGATCTGGTGAGAGTCGTATTTTTTCTAGTATATTATTTAGTATTGTAGAAATCTATTTATAAACCCAGGGCTAATTAAACAATCTTTTGCTTCTTATTTGTCGGTAACGGAATGATTGTTTAGTTAGGCAGTTAGTAACTAATATACTTTAGGTAATTCATTATATATTGTTTATTAAACTACGTAATTAGTGTCTTTAGTGTAGAGAGTTTTCGATCTCATGCCATTTTTTAAATTATTTCAGGTGGGTGCTGACCTCGTCTATGTTATTACGTCTGAATCAGCAGCTCCAGTTATTAAAGGCTATAGTCCTGATTTAATAGTATACCCCTACCTCAGCAAAAAGTACTCCTCAAAAATTAGTCAGATACTACAGAAATTGGACGTAGTTGTGATCGGTCCAGGACTTGGAAAAGAAGATGAACAAATCAAATTGATTTTAGATATAATAGAGACATGCAAAAGTTTAAAAAAGGCTATGGTTATCGACGCTGATGGCTTGTACGCACTTTCTACAAATGTGACCGTATTAGTTGGCTACCCTACGCCAGGTGTCATATTGACACCTAATGGTCGAGAGGCTGCAAAGTTAATGGGAGCCGTCAACTCAAATGACACCCATTGGTATAACTTTTGGGGGGGAAATGTATCAGTTTTAGTCAAAGGCTACGAAGATACTTGTTATACAGGTGTGACTAAATTCAACTGGTCATTATTAGGAGGAGGTTCTGATAGAAGAGCAGCAGGGCAAGGTGATATATTGGCGGGTTCTTTAGGTACTTTTTATAATTGGGCTTTAAAATCGGACCTGTGTGACCATGAACATTCAACGCAATTAGCTCAAAGTGTTGCTATTTATGCTGCTGCTAAATTTACAAGAACGTGTAATGCACATGCATTTGCAGAAAATGGGCGAAATATGATAGCATCTGATATGCTGAAGAAAATTCATAGTTCATTTGACGAATTATTTAAGGAATAAGTTCAAAATGTTTGTCTCTATCTAAGACCAATTTATGCATATCTTGGATTAGAAAATATAAATTTAACTAGGTACTTACCTAATTAAATTGCTTGTATGAATATGCAAAACTATTTTATATAAGAATATTATCTTAACAGTTTTTATTCTAAGACAAAGCAATACCACAGTGGCACGCATGCCTACAGGGTATTGCTTTGCTTCAGCCTCTAGCCTAGTAAATGAATCAGTATTCTTGAAGTCAAGTTGAAATTACAAAATTTTGGATACAAACATCGAATCGGGTATTAAAATATAACCAAGTTTTATGACCTAGCTATTTTATCAACGACGGCGTATCAATATCAATCATTGGGGTAGTAAAAAGGTCATGGGTTACAGGTTGCTGTGTTGTGGTAGCCTAACACGTTAAAAGATAACCTTTTTGGGAATAATCTTTAAGTACTTACCTACTAAGTAAGAACTATAAAATAATTTGGTATTATGTATGTTATGAAGTTATGATATAGTTACTAGGTGGACAGTTGTTTTTATATCTCTCAGAACCGAACCCTTTTTTCTAGGTGTAATTAATTATATGTACCTATAGGTACCCTATATCCTTTTCCAAAAATCCAAAAATTGTCGCTACGCTCAAGAATATTAAGTTTATGATCCTTTTCTATGACAACATGTAGGTACATTCGTACATGATTGATGCTCAGTTGAATATAATTATTATAAAACGTGAAAGCGTTACCGGGAAGTAAGAAATAGGATGTCAATAGTAAAGAGAATACAATCATCATTATTACTGACAAATCATAATACGTAATTGTATACACCTTAGTTGCAGCGTAAAGTCTTCACGTCAAGGTTAAAATGTGTTCTCGAATCTTGAAAGAAAAGCACACTACAGTTTACAAGTTTGTTGTAATGTAGATAGGTACTTACCTATCATCCTATTTTATTTAGGTATCTAATTCAAATATGTTGTAAGTACTACGCGTTCACTTCATCATTGCCGCTACCTCCCGGCCCGCTTCGTCATACCGCACCCCCTGTGTCGCCTTACTGGTACGGCTAGCAATGCAAAGCTTAATTTTTGTTTCTGTTGATTTAATCATTATGTTCGTTATTTGTGTTGTTATAATGATTAAAAGAGTAAAGTTCCTACATAATGGCGAACCTAACTTGTTATATAAATTAATGTCGCTCTTTGAATAAGAAAAAAATGAAAAACAGTTGAAAAACATCATTACTTTTTTGTCTACAGTACCGCTAGCTGTGACGTCATAACGGTCGTCGACGGCAATCACGAAGTGAACGCGTAGTATTTTGAAATTGTTGTGTAGTAGTGTAATAAAGAAGGAATCCTTCCTTGAAGGACCAAAACACAGATCACTATATAATTGTAGCAGGCTCCAAAAGCACATCGATTCGATTGAATCCATAGACTAATATGTATATTGAATCAATAAACCGATAAAGTCACTAAGAAATAAATCGGTTAAAGTTAAATGAATTATTTTCTATGGCAAACTAAAAGTAGCTTAAAGCCGCGATTACATACGCCGATTTAGCATACCAATTTTGGGTTGACAATAAAATATTGAATAATAAGTTCGATTTTAAAAGTGAATTTATCCTATAACGGAAAGATAAACATTGCATAAGATTGGAGATGAGAATTGAAATAAAAAAAACATAAAAAATGTTGACCTTTGCGTTAGGCTTATTTTTATCTCTAATAATCTCTATGCGGACTTTATTGCGGACCGCAACCTCAAATAGCGATTGGTCTGCTGGAATGCACCAAGTCAGTCAGTGGTTGCATTCCAACAGACAAATCTCTGAGTCATCAATCAACATTTTTTTTTCTTTCTTCGATGGTTAAAATCTTATGGAATCTAAACGATCAAAATTGCTTGTCAATCATTTACATTGCATTGCTTGTCAATAACTTTTTGATCGTCTAGGAGCGATGCTTGACAAGCACCACAGAATAGATAGATTACCGTGGCTAATCAAAAGTAGGCCACGCCCCCAAATGGTACATGCAATGTAAATGATTGACAAGAAATGCTTGATCGTCTAGGGGCTCCATTAGAGCATTTAAAACGGGAGATGGCAAATCCGGGCACCCCCTCTCACCAAAGTACATGACCAATTAGTTCATGTCAGTTTATAAAAACTAGTTGGTCACGAACACTCGCCATTTTGTAATACTACATATCGCCGAACGCAGCTCCGCTAAAATGATGTATTATGCAGTGATTTTGTGCTATAGACGATCCGAAAGTTAAAATTTTACTAAAGACAAAATCAAAATTGCTTGTCAATTATTTACATTGCATTGCTTGTCAATCACATTTTGATCGTCTAGGAGCGATGCTTGACAAGCACCACAGAATAGATAGATTACCGTGGCCAATCAAAAGTAGGCCACGCCCCCAAATGGTAAATGCAATGTAAATGATTGACAAGAAATGCTTGACCGTCTAGGGGTAGTGATTATATTATCTTTGGGGGCTACGTTATGGTTAAAATGGACTCTATGGCGATCGATGACTCAGCGGTTGAATGCACCCATTTAGACAGCCAAATTAAAAAAACTGTTTTCAGTCAACTTCACTTAACTGTCACTGTCAAGAAAAGTCAATTTGTGAAGTTTTTGCGTTATCAAAATATGTATTTCTTTCAAGGGCAATTATATTCGATGTAGTTCTCATTGTACATTAATTATTGCCCCGATATCATGGAAGATGAAATTGAGGATTGCATTAGAAAAAAGATCCAATGGCCTCATTTGCCAACCAGTGTGAAGAAGGTTGGTTGAAGTGCAAATCTACAGTTTTTCTACCATCAGCTTTGGCCATCAGTAGATAATTACACCACATGCCTAGCTTCCTTTCTTCAGATACAATAAAAACCATTAACCTTTTTTTCGGTCTGCTACTCTTATGTGCTTTATGTTGTTACTTTTGTCGGTACCATTGAACATTGTTTTTTCTGCCTCTGACTTGTATTTCATGATAACTTGTTTCAGTTGCTTGGTGATTCTCCCAAGGAGTATGAACGATACATATTTGAGTTCAGTATTAGAAACCAATTCAGGTTCAGAGGAAGTTTGGGTAAGTAGCCCTTATTACCCTTACCCTTACTACACTTACTACACTTACTTACCCTTATTACACTGGCCTTCAAAACTAAGTACCCACTGTTTGATTATACAAACATGCTCACATCACATTCTCATGAATAAAAGTACCTACATGTATCACTGCAATGACTTTGATGTTGATGTACTGACGAAATGTTAATCTCTCAAATAGGCATTTCAGCCATCATCGAAAACCTTTCAATTTCCTCAAAAAAATAAAAAATAAGTCTGTTTTTGCATTTCATACAACTTTGTCTGGAAATTGAATCAATTTTATTCTTTTGTATATTTGAAGAAATGGAGATTTCTGTAGTTATTTGGAATGCTTATTTGAGAGAATGAACATTTTGGTCAATCCATAGACATAACAGACATTGCAGTGATACATGTAGTTTTTTATCTATGAGTATGTGAAGTGAGCATGTTTGTATGAAAATCACACAGTGTGTACTTAGTTTTGAAGGCCAGTGTAGTATTTTTACTAACAATTATTAGGTATTGATAGATTCCCTTGTAGTAGGTAACATTCAAGGACACCAATCTATATTTATAAAATCGTAAACTGAATGACTGACTGACTGACTGACTGACTGATCTATCAACGCACAGCCCAAACCGCTGGGTCTAGAGACTCCAAATTTGGCACGTAGGTTCCTTATGAGGTGTAGGGGTGCACTAAGAAAGGGTTTTTCAAAATTCACCCCCTAAGGGGGTAAAAAAGGGGATCAAAGTTTGTATGAAAGTCCCTCAGTTTTGAAGCTAGGATATTCAAATTTTGTGTTTAGACTGACCATTGAAAATAAATAAATACGGGTCTCAGCGTTTTTCAAAATTCTACCCCCGAAGGGGTCAAAAGGGGGATGAAGTTGTGTATTTAAGAAAAACCTTTATTTTCGAAGTAAAAATCGCTAAGTATAATTTAGGCTTATGGATAGAAATCTAACGCAACGTATATATTGTTATTGTTAGTATTTAAACCCCTATTGGGATGAAATGGGGGTGAAAAGGGGTAAAAAACCCCAAAAATAGATATGGATGTCGTTATTGGGGTTTTCTGGGATGACGATTGCAAAAATGACATTTATTTTGAAGTCCAACACGGTGGACATGATTTGACCCCTAAAGGGGTGAAAATGGGGTTCAAATTTTGTTTGGAAAAATAATATAAAATAGACATTACAACTTTAAACTTCGTTGGAGCACATCGATTAAAAAATAGGCAAACATATATTTTGTAATTTTGGAAATCAACCACGGGGACGGGGACGGGGACGGGGACGGGGACGGGGACGGGGACGGGGACGGGGACGGGGACGGGGACGGGGACGGGGACGGGGACGGGGACGGGGACGGGGACGGGGACGGGGACGGGGACGGGGACGGGGACGGGGACGGGGACGGGGACGGGTACGGGGACGGGGACGGGAACGGGAACGGGAAGCCACGTGCGAGGCCCGCCACACGCGGCAAATGTCTTGCCTCGCCAGTTAGCGCCCTTGGTAGTAACCCGCCTAAATGCGTAAAAATGGCTGGTCAGATCCTGGTTGAAGGTTCCCTAAGGATTTTCTCAAATATCCACGCGGACGAAGTCGCGGGCAGAAGCTAGTCAACTATAAAAGGTGATTATGGAACTTCTTAGTCATCTTTCCATTGCAACTTGGAAGCTCTAATGAAAAAAATACTCCTTGCTTGAAAAATTTAGAAATAATTTATAGGTATACTAAATGTAGGTATTGTAGTGTTTCAGTAAGTTATTTTTTTATAGTGCTTTAAACTATAATATTTTGAAGTTGATTCTAATAATTAACTTATTACAAAACTAATGAAAGAAATACCATAAAATTATTGGTGAAAATTATCTTTTTTCCATTTCGTTATGTATGACACAAACCTATTTTAATTTAAGTTTTACTGATACAATACAACTGTGTAAATTTGTAATCATCTCATCTGTTGCTTTGTTTAAGGCTAAATATAAATGTCAAGGCTGACAAAACAGTTTATGCATTATGATTTCCGACATAAATAAAAAAAAATGCTTTGCAAGATAGAATAATTCTTAACAATCTTCTTATTCTTTGCGTATTGACTCTGATATTAATATACTCGTGAGGACCAGCACCAATATAGCATTGTCAGCGGCCCTATAAAGATCCTCACATGCGCAGGAGTTGGGACATGCAGGGCATGACAAAAGATGTGCCACTGATTGGGAGCGAAATACCATACACACATCATACTTTAGAATAATAATAGTTGTTAATATTAAGTTGTATTTTCAGTGAGGACCGTCCGTAAAGATGAAAAGAAATATTATGAGACCGTTGTTCAAAGCAGCATTCAGAGGCTCATGCTCTACCCCTATCACTTAGCAGATATGATTGTTAAAGGTAATGCTGGCTGACCATAGTCTGTTAATTTAAGTCCTATTTTGTTACACAAGCAACTTATCTCATTTGTAATATTAGGAAATAAGGAACTGTTGACCTATTTCATTTATCAAAATAAGATAGTTCTTAATTTTTTATTGTCGACACAACAATATTAACTGTGTCAATTCGGTTAGCTTAATCAAATTGACAGGGCTAAGCTAAATTTAGTTTCCCATCCTTGTCTTTCTGTATAGAAGAAACAAGAACAGAATGCTAAATAAAATTAAGTTTACTCCAACACTATAGTTTCTTGCGCCCATTCTTCTTGTCAGCTAAAAAAGTCTGGAACGGGTGGTAGGAAAATATAGACGATTCAAAAGTACTTAATAATTAAGTTTATTTGAATAAAGCTTATTTCACTTTCACACTTTCACTTTCACTATATTTGTTAACCAAATGGCACTCTCTTATAATACTAAATAATATACTAGAAAAAATACGACTCGCACCAGCTACTCAGACGGGAATCGAACCCGCGACCTTTGGATATCCGGTCCAATGCTCTGACCGCTGAGCTACCGAGTCACTAGTGACATCGTGGAATTTCTTCTAGTATATCCTACTCTCTCTTATGTTAAATAAATATACTTCAGAGGTATATTGAAGTTGACTTTTGTCTACCCTTTCAAAATAGCTAAATGTTTATAAATATGTACTTTAATAATTAATTTTCTTTTAGGTTTAAGGATAACACCATTTATTTACTATGTGGAAGTCGTAGCACTCCTAATTGAGCTGGAGAAAAGCTATGACACCATGCCTAACTTCACAGCAGCTGATTGTAAGTTTTACTTTTATATTTATTTCTTTTAGTACATGCTTTTAGTAATACCATTAATTGTTTTTATGTTATACAGGGTGTCAAATAGCTATGCCACATGAAAGGAAAGTACCTTAAACATTCTAGATAATTATAATATCTTATTGGCTTCATATTGTTTTGAAATATAATATAACTGCATTCAAAGGTCATCATGTGGAATAGCCATGGAACACCTTTGGTGTCTATTACAAAAGATTTTTGAACACCTGTTTAACTTAGATACTGTTTAAATGTGATGCTGTCACTTTTTTGACAATATTGTTTGAAAGAGACCGTATCACATTTAAACAGTGTCTAATTTAATTTAATTTATTTAATTAGGTACACTGACAGCAATACATATCAAGCATTTTGAAAAAAGAAATATATGTAGCTTACTTCCGCAAACAAAATATGCAAGATGCACCGCCCGCCCACCCACAAAAATATGCACAAGCACACCACAAAATATAAGTGCACAATACCTGCATTTAGCAAGACAGCAACACACCTTGCACCTTCACCAATTAGGCTACTCTACACGTGTTTCGCCCCAACCCGGAGCATCCTCAGGAGTTAGATCGTGCGTAAACCAACACCGAATTCGGTGTGCAAGGGTGGTGGTGCAAGGTGTGTTGCTGTCTTGCTAAATGCAGGTATTGTGCACTTATATTTTGTGGTGTGCTTGTGCATATTTTTGTGGGCGGGCAGGCGGTGCATCTTGCATATTTTGTTTGCGGAAGTAAGCTACATATATTTCTTTTTTCAAAATGGTTTGGGACTTCCGCCAAGTGACGCCTGATTCAATCAAATACATATCAAGCATTCACATTATTATAATCAGTATCACACATTATATGCTTGCCACTTAGGAGTGTACACAGCATTCAATACAATAATACAACAATAACTCCCAACTCACAACAAGTCAGAATGATAAGCATAGTATAGTAGGAAGGTACATTTAAATTAAAATCAAGATATAAAAAAACAGAATAAATAAATTCAAAACCAATATTAAAATAAATTAATAATAAATAAAACTGGAAACAATATTTAAATTAAAATCAAAATCAGAATAAAAATAATCACAATAAATATCCAAAAAAAATTAAAATAAATTAAAAATTAAAACTGGAGAAAAAATATTAAAATTAAAATCAAATAAGTGTCTAAGTTAAGCATGTGTAGTTAAACCTACTATAGTTTCCTTTATTCTATAAATAATGTTTTTTTAGGTCTCCGTTTACTAGGTGTAGGACGCAATGAATACCTAGAGCTGGTTGCTAGATCCAGGTCTTTAGGTCGCCGTGGTCGGTCCAAAGCGATCAGGGCGCTCTTGCCTAAAGTTCCTCTGAGTGTGCCCATGCAGCCCTGGTGGCGAGTGGAACTTGGATACGTGCTTGAGGAAGATGTCAAGGTATGTAGACAAAGACATACCTTGCTTGACCCTTGATCTCGAAGTTGGTTATTTTTTTTATTAACGATTTCTTTGAGAATTAATTTGTAGTTTATTTTACTGAATTAATCCCGACTTGCACCATAAATTAAATATTGTTTAAGTACCACTTAAACACAATTTCGTATACGTACGACGTACATAACAATATTTAATTTATTGTACAAGTCGCTCTTACTATTGCAATAATTAAATATTTATGATGAAGTAAGGTCTAAACATAGCGAAGTCGACTATAGATAAAAAAAATGTGGTTTTTATTTATAAAATAAAAATAAAAATAAAAAATATTTATTCAGTAACATCAAATTTTTACAAAAGAATAATATACTGAGATCCCCTTTTAAGTATTATTATACTTGTGCCAAGAGACCTCGCTCTTCCACATCATACAATGCAATTGATTTTAAAGAATAAATACTTGTTTACATTTTTAGAGGTACGAGAGCCAATTTAAAACTATTAAGTAACTAATATGCTATTAAGAAAAGTGTGTGTGTGTGTGTGTGTGTGTGCGTGTGTGTGTGTGTGTGAGAGAGTGTTTATAAGTTATTATTTTAATTATTTTATAAGTTCTTCAATTTCATTATAATCTTTATCTTTTAGCCAATTAGTAATGATTACTTTACATTCTTTAATAGTTTTAGGATAAATATTTAACTGTGTATTTACATGGTTGTATAGATAGCAAGATTGATTCGACTGTTGCCGTCTAGCAAAAGCAGTTCGAACGCCTACACTATTAACTACATCTCTATTTCTTCTTCTGTTTTCAAAGTTAGGGTTGTATTCAAGTGACTTGTGTACTTTAAGAGTCAAATTCAATACATACAACTTGCGGACGGAGAGAAGTTCACATAGAACATATAAATCTTGTGTCGGAAATCTATAAGGTTTAAAATAAATAACTTTTAGCAAAGATCTTTGTGCTCTCTCTAAGTCCAAAAATTTTGATTTAGTAGCGCCTCCCCATATACTGATACAATACGTCAAAACTGGTTGCACTAAAGAGATGTACACATACTTTAATATATCTGCAGTTGTAATATGTCTTAAATTTTTAAATAGCCAAATGAATTTTCTGATTCTTGTCATTAGAAGCTCCATATGCAGATGCCATGACAAACGCTGGTCCAGAAGTATACCGAGATATTTTGTGCTTGATACTTTATTTATTTTTGTGCATGAGCAGCTATCGCTATCATTGTCATCATAATTGTCACAATAGTGAATTTTAATATCAATTTCGGGTTGAGAACTATTGTAATTGGTAAAACATATGTAACTTGTCTTTGACGTATTTAGAGTTAAAATATGTTGTTTTAACCATTGTGCAATTTTGGCTAAGCCTATTTCAGCATTGTTACGAGCTTCTTCCCAACTTTTCCCGTAGAACATTACAGCAGTATCATCAGCGTACGAGAACAAATGTCCATTTTGGAACGTCAAATTGCAAAGGCTGTTTACATATATCAAAAATAGAGTCGGTCCCAGAACACTACCTTGCGGAACTCCGTAAGTGATGGTAGAGTCATGACTACAATGTTGACCTATTTTAACTCGTTGCCTGCGATTTCTCAAATAGTCTTTAAATAAATCCAAAGGAATGCCGCGTATGCCGATTTGTTCGATTTTGTCCACAAGAGTGGAGATAGAGACGCTGTCAAAAGCCTTTTTTATATCTAGAAAAACTGTTAAGCATTTGTTTCCTTTGTCAATATGGTCAACAATAAGTGATGTAAGCGCTGTAACAGCATCTTCTGTACTGAGTCTGTCTATTTACTGACCTAAAAGGATTACTTATCAACCATCAATAGCAAAAGCATTAAAAAACATTTGATTGGTTATGAAATGGAACGTCCAACTAGAATACTTTAATTGTTATATTATTTATTTTTATTATTTTGACTAAAAACTAAGCGCTGCTATGGTTTGATTAACTCTGCTTGTAAATACTTGTTTTCCTTTATTCCTAGCCTTTGAGTGAAAGCGAGAAGGCACTAATTGACTTGTTGATCGACCGAGGCTCGCAGACCGCCGGAACCCTGGACTACAATGTCGTCAAGACATTGTACAGGTAAGATAAAACTAGTGTGGTTTGCATGAACTTCATTATTACTCGAATCGACATAAGCCTTTTTGATGTCCCTACTGCTCAAAAGGAGATCAAAGAAAATCAAAGGAGGATGGGCCATAATAACACCACGATTGGTGGGTGTAAACGACTGTAAATATAGCCAGAATCAATCGCTTAACGTACCTTCCGAAGCAAGGAGAAATTTCATATAGGCTGCGAAAGCTCGACGATACTTCCACGTAGGTAATGCTCGGCGAGTGAGCATTCTTAATTTCAATCTAGTGTACCTATCAGTGACTGGAGTTTATACTAACTAGACATCGAAATGTATATACATTTTAATAAATTTTTGGACACCATCCCATGACCGACCCTTGCGAAAGTTGCTTAACCTCCGTAATCGCAGAGCCAGGCGCTAAACCACTGCGCCACCGAGCTCCTCGTTACATCATTCATTATTACAATCACAAGTAATTTGTTGCTATTTAACTTGGTACTTTAAAGGTAAACAAGATGGGTACAAACAAACCAAGCAGTAAAATGCCGACAGTAACATATTTCAAACGTTAGTAGTTCCTGTAATACGCGAATAGAATAAAACATCAAAAGTAGATGGCAGCACCGTTGAGAGATTCCAATAGACTAACTCAAAAAAAAAATCAAAATAATTTATTCAGTCTAGGCTGTTACAAGCACTTGTGAATGTCAAAGAAGCTACGCCATCGGTTCGCAAACCCTGAGCGGGAGACCTTGTAACGAGAAGAACCGGCAAGAAACTCGTCAAGGGCTGCTTTTTTCTCCCTGTATATTTCATACAGAGTCGTCAACATTGAAAAATGAGCTCCACATTTAAAGTGAGGTCATTTTCCATCACAATAATTATTATTAACAAAAGTTTGAACACAATGGGTAGGTAGGTTGAAATTAAATACCTACTACATATCGGATAGGTAATTGTGAGAGTAAATAACTTTCAACTAGTTGAGAAATCAGTAATCACTATGTCTGCTACTCGAAAGTGCACCTAAGCGATCGGACCCGTCTTTTTTGAAATTAGTGAAAAGCGTGTTCATCGCATCTATGATGAGGCTCTGGTTTTTCAGAAGATCTTCCATGTTGATTGATGTAAAAGGCAAAGGTAACTCACCGAAGACTGGAACTGGTTGACTTACTCAACTCCACGTAAGCAACGTGGCGCTCTAAATTGTAGGGCACGAGTATTCAATCACGCACGTATCACGCGTATTTGGTCCCGCCTTCGGAGGCTCGAAGGACCATTTGATGTATGGGTTGAGGATACACCAAAGAAAGATAGTTTTGGAATTAACAACGATATACTTTTATTGGCACAAAATTACTTATTTATTATTTGATGAAGTGTGAATCGCGGTTTAATGTACGAATGCGACTGACGCGCCGTGCCCCAGATTCGGCGCACTGGCGTAAAATGCTGACATGAACAATTGCAATAAATTAGAAATAATTCTGTGCGGTTATCTGTACCGTACATAGGCAAAATTTACCAAAAAACACTTTATACAAGACATAAAAAATAATTTAAAAAAACGCAATTCTTACAATTCAATATGCGTTAAGATAGGTACTCAGAAGCAGACCCATTCCCACTGGCAGCACCCGTTCACGAGCATGACGCGTGGACCAGCCATCGCTTCGCTCAACCATATTTGAGGGAACGTAACGACCCGCCCCACACGACACCACCGCAGAAATGATTAAAGAGAGCATGACATACTTAGGCTACCCATCCTAAGGCACTGAATTGAAAACTAATATCCAAAAGCTTTTCATAGGCCTTTAGCCTTAAGGGTGCATCGCGCGTCCACTAGCGCCGCCAATCAAGAAAAATCATTACAACGAAATAACTATGTTAAATAAAATTCTGAAAAATGTAAAAACTAGTATTCGTTTAAACTATTTTTGTATGCGACTTTTTCCTCGTTTAAATGTGTTTGTGTAGTTAAAACCTGGATTATTGCCTAAAGTGGCCACTTTGGGCATTAATTTAGATTTTAATTACGCGAACACTTAAGAGGATTGTCAAGCAAGCGGTCTCCATACAAACGGCGATAACGTTTCCCACTCTCTAAATCTTAACCTACAGCAATGAATTTTTGGTATGTTTTTGAAATGCCTAAATACTAGGGCTGTACGTTTTGATTTTTTAAATATCTATAATAGATTTCGAAATATTTGCATTTTAGTGATTTCATACAAAACACAGAAGTGCCAATATTTCGAAATCTATTATAGATATTTAAAAAATCAAAACGTACAGGCCTAGTTTTTAGGCATTTCAAAAACATACCAAAAATTCATTGCTGTAGGTTAAGATTTAGAGAGTGGGAAACGTTATCGCCGTTTGTATGGAGACCACGTGGTTGACAATCCTCTTAACGCATGCAAAAAAAGTTGATAGCTAAAATTTTTTAGAATTAAGAAAAATTATTAACTAGTTTTAATATTTTTCAGAATTTTATTTAACATAGTTATTTCGTTGTAATGATTTTTTCTTGATTGGTGGCGCTAGTGGACGCACTAGTGGATGCACCCTTAAATTAGTAAACCTAAAATGTGTTCCACAGGCGTGGGCTCGTATACCTGGACGTGCCTATAACGGCGGCGGACAAGGTGTCGGTGCCGCCGCTCAAGGGGTTCGTGATGAACCGCATCGCCGGCGACTACTTCGAGACCCTACTCTATAAAGTGTTCGTGTCCATCGACGAGCACACCACCGTCGCAGAACTGGCTAATGTTTTGCAGGTATTTCTGTCTATTTTACTCCTTTTTAACCGATTCAAAAAAAACAAAAAAGGAGGTTCTCAGTGTGACCTGTATGTATGTATATTTGTTCGCGATTATTTCGCGTTTGGCTGAACCGATTTTAATGCGGTTTTCAGCAAAGTATTTGTTACACTTAGGAGAAGGTTTTAGTATTTTAACCGACTTCAAAAAAAGAAGGTCCTGAGTTTGACCCGTATGTATGTTTGTCCGAGATTATCGTACCGGTCAAATTGGTCAAACCGATTTTTCTACCTAGATAATATATCTAATACAGAAGGTACTTACACTAAAAAGAAAATAATAAAAAAATGATTTAAAAAAACAAAAAACCGATTTTAAAAGTCTAGGCTACCTCTAAAAAGCAAGAAATAATATTCAAATCACTAAATACGCATTATCATTGTTATAAAATACGTCTATTGAAGTCGGGTGGGGCTTTTAGAAAAAAAAAGTTGTTTTTGTATTTAATTTCTTATTGAACCTAGGCTGGAATACACATGCTACGTAGTAGCACATAAGCATGCTAGTTTCGAGCAGATGCTACTTAGTAGCATACTATTAGCACGTGTATACGAAAAGAGCATGCTTGTGATTAAGCAAGCTACTAAATCGCACGCCGGCCTATTTTTCGTGCTAATTAGCAGACGGTGTGAGGTGCGGGTGAGAGGGGGGTGGCTCCAAAGCAAGTCTGAACGCGTTCTATCCGAGCATGCTACTAGATTGTTTTGCTACTTGATTTGTTTGTGTAGGTAGTTCGATGGGGCGATGATAAAACTTAAATTTTATAGATCTTTACCGAAATTATGATTGTTTCTGAAAGACCTTGTCTTCTGCTAATCCAGTTCCGCACCCAAATTCATTTCTTTAGTTTATTTTTCTTTTTCATTAAAAGTTTTTTTGTTAAATGCGTTGAAAGCGATAGTATAATTGAATTTAATTCATTCCGCACATGATTCCGCAAAGAAACGACCATTTTGAATGCTCTAATCACAGAGAAAGCAAGGCTGATGAGTGTATTTCAGACGTGCTAGAAAGAAGTATGCTCTTAATAAGCATGCTTCTGAGGTCGGTGTTTTCATGAGCAAATGTACACACTCGGAGAGCATGCTATAAATGAGCATACTATCTAGTAGCAAACAAGCATGCTTTTTTAGTAGCATGTGTATTCCAGGCTTATAGCACAGTTGAATTTTGAAAATATGTAATGGAACAGCCGAGTCATTTGGTACAGGCAATAATTGCTTAAAAGATGACTTGTCACTTACTATTGTATAAACATGCTTTTAAACGAAATAAACTTTATTATATTATTTATTATATCATTGATGAATTATGTTGTTTAAGTTGTATTTAGGCTGTTAATTTACTAAAACTTAACGTATTTGTATAATTACAGAAAATTCACAAAAAATTGTTTACAAATATTATTTTCGTAAGATTGGTGAAGTATAGTTAAGTAATTTCTGTCAGGTGGAATGCGAGCTGGTGAAGCAAGCGGTGTCACTATACTGCCGGCTGGGGTTCGCGCAGCACCTCCGGCCGCCGCCCGCGCACCAGCACCCCTCGTGGCGCTCCGCCCTCACCACGCACCACCACCCGCCGTCAGTATACCTTGTGACCTGCCCGTGGATCACGTAACTCCGTTGCTTGTGAAGGGGGATCTCCTTGCTTGACTTTATGGAGATCTCCGTTCTAATCCTTTTATATACTCTTTTTACATGTCAGTTGTTGTCACTAAGGGCGGATTCGACCAAGAGAGAATAACTGTTATTCTTAGATAAAATGACCAGTTATTCAAGAGTAAATCGAAATTACGTTTTACCACACACTATTCTCAGAGTATTTTGCCTATTCGGGAATAGTCGCTATACCACCATTTCGCGGGGAATAACAGAGTTAATCCGCGAGTATTTATTTATTTTTTTTTTATTTTAATGGCGTCCGCGTGCCATATGTCAGTGACATTTGTTTGACATTTGACTTTGACCGCTACAGATACGTAAAAGGCGACAAAATAGAGTTGACAAGACTTTGCCTTTTAAATAGTTTGTTTATAGAACAATGACAATTGGCAGGATAATACGTTCATTCACATATTCACTCACTAATGAAGGAATAAGAATCCCAAGAGTAACTTATCTTTGGATTGCATGGAAAAAATGACCATTTCTTTACTCGAGAAAAAAATCGTGGAATAGATGTATTCTTGGTATAGTTATTCCCGTTTATATTGAAGTTTGGACGAATCCACCCTTAGGAAAATAAGAGTTTTGAGAAATAAAATACTTTGATGCAAATTTAATTTAATGTCTATTAAATATTATTCTTCACATGCTGGACTGAACGTTTTCTGATAGTCAATCCCAGGTCTTTGCAAAAATCCTTTAACTACTAATCTTGCCTTATAACGCTCGATAGAGCCATCGGGATTTCTTTTAATTTTGTAGACCTATTTGCAGCTCAAAGGTTTGCGATTTTGAGGTAGGTCGACTAGTTCCCAGGTATTCATTTCATTTATTAATCCAATTCTCGATTTAAATCGATTGAAAGCGCAGTTACATTGCTGCTTTAAGTAAGATAGTTCTCATATTGGTCCTTACTAAAGCAGCAATGTAACTACGATTTCTGTCAGAGTTGTTTGCAATAAAGTTACATAATTACCCCCCCAGTACACAACAATATTAGATTGGTTAGCCAGTCGTGGGCGAGGGATTGCACAGCACAGACGGTCGTTAGTTTTTTGGTGTTTACAAGTTGTTTACAAAACAATGCAAGTAACAAAATTATCTATGATTAGTGTCGAGTGAGACTGCGATAATTTTTTGTCCTTTACTAGTTTGACATAATTTGAAACAAGAGACGTGTCTTTAATTTAAACTATAGTTTTATTAGAAGACTTAAAATACACCTAAAAGCCGTGTCCTCGTATGCGAAGTGAGGCAACTAGTACAAAGCCAGAATAGCTTAGTTTTCAGATTTATATCCTTTATACGTTACTAAGCGTAACTAAAATCCAATAATATAGTAACTAATCTAATAAATGTAGGAAAATTTAAACTGTTTTGTACTTATTCGGTATGATTAAGTAATAATGGAGAATAAAAATCTGAAAACGGGGCCATTTTGGCTGTTTTAGTTGCCTCACTTTTGACAGTGCGCTTTGTAGAGAACTATCCTTCTAGGTGTTATTATTCTAAGCTAGACGAGTAATTTATTTAAAAAGTTTTGTTTTTGCAGATACCGACAGATCGCTCCATTGACTTTCGACCCAAATATAGACGATGACGCTTTACAAATGGAACATGTGCTCATCAAGCAGGAGCCTTCCACATCCAAACAGGTGCGAATATGTTAATAACTTTAATTAAATCAGAGACGGGCAAAATACCCGGTTTAAACCCGACTACTGGGTTTAAACCCAGTAAAAACCCTTTATTGTATAATATAGAAACTTTTACAGTTTTTCTTTTTCTATTGAATTGTAAATGTGACGTTGCTAAGGAAACAATTTCTTGTTAAATCAATACAGAAATACATACCGGTCAAATCAAAATCATAACTCTCCTTTTTGCTTTGCCGTAGTCGGATAAAAATATTCAAAGGTCAAAATATCACTTATTCATTAAGATTTTATTTAGTTCCACAAAGTGGTGCTTCCACTGGGTTTAGTCCCAGAGTCTGGTTAAAACCGGGTATTTTCCCATCTCTTATTTCAATTAATGCCACATTTACTTCTAATAATGTATGTTGATGATTTTTATTTTTATTTTATTATACATATGGACAACAAAACAGATTACAATCGAAAAATAAATAACGACATGCTAAAATATTTCAGTTGTATGCTAGATCGTAACCCTAACTATGTTGACACATCATTTTCACAGTGTTGAGCAAGTAAGATCTACTCTTCAAAAACAAATAGATTTAAGTACTTTATAAATTGATTAAATTATAACCTTATTTAAATATAAATAGTACAAACTAATTGACTTAACTACGTAATAAATACTTGAGCGATATGGGCATGCACAAATTTAGAAAAGAGTTAGTTGTTTAACCGACTTCATAGAGGTATCTCGTTGTAAAGCCGACACATTCTTACAAGGGGGTTATAAAAGGAGGTGTTATTTTGATACGTTTGTAAGTAAAATGTTTAATGATATTAGGTGTGTACTCGCGTTATTTGAATGTTGTTCTTATACATTGCGTATTTTCACAGAACTATGAAGATACGCCAGAGGAATCTTCAAATTCTGGCGGCGGGAGAAGAGTTGCCGTCTTGTTTGACTCTACATTGGCAGCATATCTCATGATGGGGAATTTATCGCCGGTAATGGGCCCTCCACATGCACAGGCGGCCGGAGAGGCCGGGAGGGACGGAGCTATACAAAGGAAAGAGAAAGTTGTATGTTCTTTTCTTTTGTATTTCTCTGTCCCTTTCGGCCTTCCGGCCGGGCCTGCGCATGTGTAGGGCCCATAACTCTTACTTTATTTAAATTTATTTTATTTTATTTTAATTATTCGGAAGACCAACAGCTAAACTTAATACAGTAGGAAGCTAATATAACACTTGAAAGCCAATTACATGTCCTCACCGATGGAAACAATTTACAATAGGTACTAAGCACTTAACAAGTAGGTATAGGTACGCATTCCACACAAGATATACAAGCCAAATAATAAACAAATAAAAAGTAGATTAAGCTAAAAAACCAATACTAAGTATACGGCAAACTTAAAGACTATTTTCCAAAAAACTCTGCTCAGTAGTCGCTACAACTATGCAACGCTAGTATTAAACAAGTCAATGTCAAACTGCTTACTTGCTTGCACGCAAGAGGTACGAATTATGACGAAATTTCTAAGATGCAGATGGTACGCATATAAGAGGGGGGGGGGGGGGGGTTACCGCACCTTCTTGTCTGATGTTTGTTGTACAAGTTTTTTTTATAAAAAAGCGCCTAATTTCTTTTTGCAGGATCTCAAAAGTCATGCCGTGACACTTTTTGAAGTTGGAAAGCTTTGTGACGAAAGTTTGGATAGTTTACTTATGGAATTAGATAAGGTAAGAAAAATTGTAGTTCTCTTAATGCATTTTTATTTAAACTCGACGTTTTCTAATACCAAAGAGTTTTTTGTTTTCACTTTTCATGCTCGTAAAGTTCGTCTTAATGTTGGGTAAAGGCTGCATAAAATCGCTTTTCATGCTCTACTAGAGTCTAGTGCATAAAGTAAAATCTTCGTCTAAGTCTCAGACTCTAAGACAAAGGTCGTCAGGTAAAAAGCCACACACGTCACACACAATCTAAACTTCGTTAAGTTATTTCATTCTGTTTCTTCATTTTTATACATAATCCATGTTAGGTTTTTTTTGCAATATTGCTGTTTAATTTCCTCACAATCGAAGTGAAAAGCAGAGTGTATAACTCGTATATAAAACCCATTTTATGCACTTGTTGTACAATCTACAATTTCTTTAGGTAGTAGGAGATCCTGAAATCGAAGGAGAAGCGCGCCGTTACTTAGCAGCTGCTGCTTGTTTGAGGATAGCGCTGCGGACGCTGCGCCCGAAACTGAGGCCGCTGGACCTGCTGCGCTGCGAGGCGCTGCACGCCCTGGGGGCGCAGGCGCGGGCGCGCTTGCTGGCTACCAAGTATAGGTCAGTGTGTATTTACCAGTATTCATACACAAACAAAATGATATTCTGTTTCTATTATTAAATAGCCAATAACTGTCGCTAAATACAGGCACACACTAAAAACGTTAACGTATACATACGTAACACGTGTCTCATCTTTCGTTAAACAGACTCTAGAAACTCTAGATAAACTTCAATAGGTCTTCAATGGCAGGATAATTTTGCTGATTCACAAATCGTCCACCAGTCGGCGCACTACCACCAACTTGGCGCTAGTGTAGATGTAGACGTTTGGACATGGACATGTGGACATTTTGTTGTATTATTTGTTCCGTCATCGATATCCGGAATCCATATTGAGTTTAGCCTTCCGTTTTTCTTGCGTTTCCGTCTAGTCTTACCCTCTTTCCGCTAGGAGCGCCACCTGTTTCCGTATCCTGTTGTCCGTATTTCCGGCAAATGGGCGCCTTGTTTGCGGCCATTTATTTCATCATTATAGCGTCGTTTTTCGTAGCGTTCACACGTCTAAGAAATATTACGGGACATTTCCCTACTTTAAATTAAGTTATTTTGCCCTCTTTTTCGCGATTAAAAGTAAAAAAGTGCAATCGTCGAGTAAAAGCAAATTAAGTAAAAGCAGTGCGTCGCAGTTATCAAGTTCAAACTTCGGAGACGGTAAGCTGGTAAGCTTGTAGCAGTTGGGGCCGGCCCGCGGCCTAGAATGCGGGCCATGTCATGTAAGTGATTTAAAATCTGTGTTTTATCGTAACAAGTGAGTTATTATTACTGCCTTGATTACACACCCATAGTTAATCAGTGTAATATATATCCCACTCTACATTACGCAGAGGTTAGAAAATAGCGATTCTGTTCATGTATTCATTTTTGACCACTATTTGTGCCACGAGTACGGAGTATTCTGGTGTGTATCGTGAAAGCAAGGATCCTAATCCAAAGTTGATTCGACGTTAGTAGTACGTCGTTTTAATACGGGCGGTGACATTCTATCTAATTTGTTGCCGTTGTGAAAAAGAAATATTTATAAACCCTAACTTTATTATTTATTATTTTTAAATTAATAACGAGATATTATAGAGATTTACGAGTAGTCTCTTAATAACAATGATTTATGGTTATAACTCTCCTTTACTGTGCAGTAATTGCTATTGCCAGTTACATATGTGTAACGCGTAACGCGTAATGCGTAACGCTTATTTAAATATGATCATTCTTAATCATATTCTTGATCAGTCGCGTGAAAAGATACTGAGTTGACACCAATACCAGTTATTTTAAACAGTATGTTTTTATGAAAGTGATCGACAATAATTTACAAATAGCATGCGGCACATAAATCAGATTAGTTAACGCTGCGATCTCCATCCAGGCTGCCAAGCATGGAGATTATAGCGACATCCTCGCGCGGAAGAGGTTTTTGTCCTGCAGTGGAATATAGGAGGGTTGTTATGATAAATGAAATAAAATAAGAAAATCTATTTATTTGCAAAAACACTTTTACATTGCAATATTGATCTGCTCTCATATGAGGTCAACCTGTGTTATAAAACATATAAAAGATAATGTAACGATGATGATAACGTAGTTATTCCTTGAATTTTTTTATGAATATTTAAGTGCCGGGTTGCCTTTTCTGCTTCGTGCAGAAGTATTATTTGATGCTTATCGCTTTCAATGGTCAATTCTAATTCTGATACTTAGTCGAGGCATCCTTAGCATTCTCAGCCCTAGTAGTGGTCTTAGATGGAAGGTTCCTGCCTACAACAAACTGAAAGAAAAACTCTTTCATTCCATGGCTACTAACGCAAAGGTAAGACCAATCAATTCAAAAGAAACAGGATTTTTCAACAGAAACTAAAGCAGTTGAGGACAGGACGATCTGCTACCGCTCCTCAGCAAGATGTCGAAATTGTCGTGGTTGATTTAACGACCGTTCAAGGTTAATCGTAAGGTCTTTCGCAACAACGACTTTTAGCTACTATTACATCTTACTGCATGGTGTTTTTTGTTTTGTTTATTTTGTTTATTTGTGTATTAAACATATCCGCAAACTCTGAAGATAAATGACATGATCAACACTGTGTAATCGAGGGGACGGTTCCGTCATCCAACCTCCTGTCAACTCTTTTCCTGATTTCGAGGTTGGACGGATCGTTTCAATCAATTATTATCAGTTTGATAAGACTGAACGGGTTTGTATGTAAGAAAGTTTTAACTATCCAGTTACTTCACTTTCATTTATCTTTATTACTTGCCTTAGTCCTGCAATTGGACGGTATACAATTCAGTTACATTTGAGCGATGCTTATGTTCTATTGCTAATAGCTCAACAGCGCCGCCGTCCACTCTGCAAGCTACTGATACACCTTACCAGACAAACTTGCTTTTCGGGCTGTCTGCAACACCAGGTAATCTTACATCAGTCACCAACTTGGTCACAAAACCCCTCTCGAACCTCGACATTCGCTGCTTCATCTACCTGGCTGATTTTCTACTGGCTAAACGGTCTTACAAGTGGCTGCAACAACAGGTCAGAAATACTGTCACTTTACTACGACTGGGATGGACGGTCTCAACTTTGAGAAATCTGTTCTGGTTCCGACGTAACGTCTGGAGTTTCTAGTCGTTACCTGGGACACACGAGGCAACTCAAGTCCCTGTCGGAACCGTAGTGCCACACGCGCCGCAGTGCACTTACAGAACAGAGAGGCAGTTGGTCCCTCAGACAGGCCCAGCTCCTAATGGGGAGACTCAACTTTGCCTCGTCCGTCATTCCGAGGGAAAGGCACAGCAGTCGGACACTGCAATATTTCAGCCGTCAGCTGCCTAAATCTCAACAACTATACTTACACATTCATTTCCGGAACCAGTCTTGCCGAAATGAATTCGTAGGTGATGATGGCATCGAGTTCAACACCACTGCACAAGTGAACACGAAGTCCATCGTGCTCACAACGGACGGATCCGACGTGGAGCACAACTAGGACAGAAGTCCGTATCAGGTCAGTCGTCCACGAAACAACGGAACTGGCACCTCTACTGCAAGGAGCTAGCTGCGATACATCTGTCCAACAGCATCCTAGGTATCGTGCCATACTCCTACAGACAGGTAACTGTACTATCATTGCTTAATGTAGAATGAGGGCCACAAAAGTTTTACAACCAACCAGACAGCTGCTGACCCTGTTCGATTATCTAAACGTAACTTTGATAACTTAGTACTTTGCCGGGCGATACTATGAAGAAGTAGTTGTACTGTCACACTAAACCGATCCAGAGCGACTCCTGTTACCGCTGGCAGGCAGTGCTTTAGCGCAAGAGGAAGCCAGCGGTGGTCCTGTTTGCTTCAAAACCATCGCACGTCGTGTCGCAATTCGTATCGATATATCCACGAGACCACGATATTACATTTCATAATGCATTTCTCTGACCTACAGCTTTCATATAGTTCCTAGCGCCCAACCTAAGTACCCTAAGGCTAAATCACCTCGACTCGGCTCGTCGCCTTATCGCCTCAACTCGGCTCGTGGTCTCAACGCCTCAACTCTGCTCGCGACCTTTTGTAACGCCTAGATGGGACAAAGTTTTTCGGTTGATGGACCGAAAGCAGAAGCCGTTCAGATGCCACGTCAGATTCAGAACCCGCCACAAGAGACAAAAACAAAAACCGGCAAATATTCGCAACGTGTTCTCGAGACAATTCTATTTTAGCAAGTAAAGTCACTGTTCACGGCAATCGGAAGCAGTCGACCATTCAAACATACTCGTACCTATATGCATCTACCTACATGGAGCAAGGGAAAAAGATATGTATACCTAATTCATTAATTTTAATCTGAACCTGGCTTGTTTCTGTAGCTCAACAGCACCGCTCAGCTTTCAGGGTGAGTCACACTTTACCAGATGACATGGCTGCCTTGCGGCCTGTCTGCAGCGCCCTGTATTTCCGCTTCAGTCACCAAGTGATTCGCGGAACACCTCAGGCCTCACCTCAACCTTAACGTTTGCTTGCGCAGTGCGCCTGGACGATTTCTACTATTGGTTGCAACAGTAGGTCAGGAATAAAGTCACTTTACTACTACGACTAGGATGGACAGTCTCAATTTCGAGAAATCTGTTCTGGTCCCGACGTAACGTCTTGAGTTTCTAGGCGTTACCTGGGACACACGAGGCAACTCAAGTCCCTGTCGGAACCGTAGTGCCACACGCGCCGCAGTGCACTTACAGAACAGAGAGGCTGTTGGTCCCTCAGACAGACCCAGCGCCTAATGAGGAGACTCGATTTTGCCTCGTCCGTCATCCCAAGGGATATGCACCGCTGTCGGACACTGCAATGCTTCAACCGACTAATTGGTGAGTAAATATGGCTTCGAGTTCACCACCGCTGCACAAGCACTCCACGTGCTGTGAGTAAAGATGGCTTCGAGTTTACCACCGCTGCACAAGCACTCGACGTGTTCGCCACAGATCGAATATCGTCTAAGGAGCACAACTAGGACAGACAGACGTCCTTATCAGGTATTATCTCTCCCTATTGTAGGCTGTTCTTCGAGGAGGCTGGGATGGAGGCGTCACCTGGATCTGTTCGGTCAGCGGTTTCTTCATTGAGAAAACTTTTTATAGATCAAATTCTTGCCAATGGAAACTGGTGACAAGAACAGTAATTTTAGTAATATTACCAAAATGCAATTTTATTTGCAATTATTTAACAAATTCTGTCGAATAAGAATAATGCAGTTCTGACTTTACCTAACATGTTACAAAATTGTTAAGATGGATTTGATTTTATTTCAAAGCGAATATACGCAAATTTGTTGTCTGTTTTTATCATGCCCTGTTTCTACTCAGGGTCACACTTCGTTTACTTTAATACTACACATTATAGCATCACATTGTATTTGTATACCAGGAGAAACCAAACACATCACTCAATATGGATTCCGGATATCGATGACGGAACAAATAATAGAGAGTTTTACCTACCAATAAAACTTACCTATTATTTTTCCTGAGATATCCGGAATCCAAGTAATTCCTACCTGGTATTAAGACGTATAATGATGAAATAAATGGCCGCAAACAAGGCGCCCATTTGCCGGAAATACGGACAACAGGATACGGAAACAGGTGGCGCTCCTAGCGGAAAGAGGGTAAGACTAGACGGAAACGCAAGAAAAACGGAAGGCTAAACTCAATATGGATTCCGGATATCTCAGGAAAAATAATAGGTAAGTTTTATTGGTAGGTAAAACTCTCTATTTTTGGATGTTGGAAGCGATTTTTCGTTAACAAGAAATTTTCTTCCAACGCACTGGGTTTCTTCAATCTTTAATTCGTTTACTGTCTGACTTCCATAATAATTGTTTATTAGTATTTGATTGAATCAGGCGTCACTTGGCGGAGGTCCCAAACCTTTTTGAAAAAAGAAATATATAATAATAATAATAAATAATAAAATCAATTTATTTGCAAAAACAGTTATAAATTAGGTTTTTATCAGTGATTACTACACAAGGCTCATAGGCCTGAGTCGCAGAAACCAAAAGTGAATTTCCATTATCTTTATTTTATGCTAAACCTTATTAGGCTCCGGTTCTAGTACAAATATGTTCTAAAAGAGATTTTGAAAAATGTAACAATATAAATTTTAAATTAAAGGTAAATTACTTAATAAAATTCAATGATGTTAACCTTACTTACGAGAAAATATTAGTAAGATTAGTGGAGTGAGTGTGTGTTGTGCAGTGTGAGGATGTGTGATGTGATGAATGAATGTATGAATAAATGCAGCATGTCACCCAGTAGATGGGAGAAGTTTTTCGGTTTCCGAGTAGTCCAGGTCCATCGGCCATGCTTTGATGGCTGACTTTATTGAATGAATGGGTACATTTTTTAATATAAGGGAAGTTTTTGGTTGATGCTGTTGCATATGTAGCTGTTGTATATGTAGCCACCCGCCCGCAAAAATATGCACATGCACACCATGCATGGCGGGCGGTGCATCTTGCATATTTTGTTTGCGGAAGTAAGCTTCACATATTTCTTTTTTCAAAATAATTATTTATTAGTATCAACCAGTTTTAGAAATAATTTAAAATAAATGGGTAAATCGGGGATAAATGCCCTCCACTCCAGCAGCAGTAGCGCCACCGAGCGGGATACATTTTGTGACATCTCGCCATTGCAAAATCTTTTATAATCACTAGGGGACAAAGTCGCTTGACATGTCGCGAGCAGTCGCGGGACATTTTCGTGAGACTGTCCGGCGACAATGTCCGTCGACATTTTTCTCGTTCTCGTCCACATACCGTAGTTGTGGTCGCGATGTAAGTTTGTACAAAGTCGAGGATGGCGAGGAACACAGAGCGACGCGCGTCTTCATGCCGTCGGGTGACTGTCCAGGGACACGAAGTCGCGCAAGGTCGTCGCTCGCCGAGCGTCGGCACGCGACACGTAGATGTCGCCGGCGATGTGTCCCGCGACGTCGCGTCGCCCGACACGTAAATTTCGTGGTCGCCGCACAAATGTCCCCTAGTGAATACGAGGCATAACATAGCTCGTTTCGATTACAGGCTGGCGATATCAACGGCGCCCCTTTGCCGCGAAGCCCGCGCCGGCGCCGCGGCGGGCAGCCTGCCGCACGTGGGGCCCGCGCCCGCCGAGGCCGCCACGCCGTGGATGCGCCTGTACCTGTACCACGTGGCCGGCTACGGGCCGCCCACGCTGCTGCTCACCAAGGGTGCGTCACGTGCTGCACGGTGACGTCACAGCGGGGAATTATACCGTTTTCTGTTGCGTACCACGCGCACTACTCGGCTACTTCCGCCTATGGGTGTGGTGGTGGGGCGCAGCGCTGGCGGCAGCCAATAGTGCTCTGCTACGTGTGCATAATAGAAAATTATAGTCTCTATACTTAATTAACTAAAAACTCTTCTAATCTTATGGAACTACCACAGAATAACTAATAGTACAAGTACAGAAGCAGCACGCGGCAAAGTCATTTAAATAAATAGAGACTTTTGCTCCGACACAATAAAGTGCAATTCAGGTCGCGCAGTTCATTTAGTAGTTGCCTCTCTTTCTATCGCGTGCTCTTACCTTTTCTGGCGACGCAACGTTAGGGTTGTCTTCTTTTAAATGAACCGCGTAGCATATAATCAAAATCAAATCAAATCAAAAATATGTTTATTGCGAATACAGGTGTTACATGAGATTTCACATAGGTAGCAAATTAGTTCAGCCATATTCTGCCTTTCTGACATGCAATAATTAAAATAATAGTAATTAAAAGTAGGTACAATGCAAAGTCTTTTAGGTAAGTACCTATCAAAAATTATCAAAGCTCATTATTAAATAAAAAAATAAAATAAAAAATACATATTATAGCAACTTACATGTCAAAGTACAATTTTCAAATTACAAAATAATGTCAAATTATAAGATGAATGTCAAATATATATATCATATCATATATAATTATCATAATGTGAAAAACGACAATTGTTTATTGGTTTTTTTAATTTTGATATTCGTACACGGCACAGTAATGTCGATTCGAAGGAGGCCTGGTACTACTGCATTATTTAAATGTTCTCGAAATTCTTGTTGTAGATACGTCAAAAAATCACAACTAACGGCGCGAGTCTAATTATCCAGATTATAAGAAAGTTGTTCGCCCATTGTCAGAGAGATATAGAGGTCTATAGAAACAAATTTTATTTACCACAGGCACGGTTCTCCGTTGCGTGCCACGCGCACTACTCGGCTACTCCCGCCTATGGGTGTGGTGGTGGGGCGCAGAGGGGGGCGCTGCGCTAGAGGGGGGCGCAGCGCTGGCGGCGGCGCACGCGCTGTCCGCCGCCAACAGCGCGTTACGCCGCGCGCCCGTGATGCTGCAGGCGGCGGCGGTGAGGACGCCCGCGCCCGCTAAGCATCTTATGTTCCCGCCCTCTGATGACCCGGGTATGCGATTTTTTATTTGTTGTCTTTCAGATGTTTAAGGCCACGAAATTTACTCTTTCACTATGTCTTTAGAATAAGGTTAAATATTGCATAGCTTTAATTGACGCTTCGCCAGTAATTTGACGAAATTTAGTACATTTTTATTGATTTCTGAAATAATGGATCATTTATTAAAAATGTACTCGGTTATTGTGTTAGATCGATAAAAAAAACCGGCCAAGTGAGTGTCGGGCCATAGGGTTCCGTAGTTATCTTATACCATACCATATTTAATACCACTATAATTTTTCGTCTGTAAAGATAACTTTGTTTTTCACAGTGTTGCTATGAATGACAAAGTTAACGAAAACTAATTACTGTATCTCGTTCAAACCAATTTTCGTTGAAAGTTTTTATTAAGATCTATAGCATATATTTTTTTTAGATTTTTCACTCTCTTATTTTAAAAGTTAGAGGGGGGGGGGACACACATTTTATCTTACAAATCTCGAAATGGTCTACTTAGTAATTTCTCAAAACGTTTTTTTTTAAATTTATTTATTAACCACAAACAAGTTTACAATGCAGCTTAATGTAACAGTGATGATATATAATTTTATAAACTACTTATTGTAAACTCAACGGTGCTGGTTACATCTTAAATATAAAATTTAATATTGAAATGCGAGACTCAAATAAGTAACTAAAACTAGGTATGTAATGTTGTCAATTCCACCGGTTGTATAATACATTATACAAGCCACCACTTGCTGACCGAGCGTTTAAACAATACGATCTTAGCTGGCATTGGCCGAGCATATTGGTTCCGAGCGTCGGTTTCGTTAGGGTGACTCATCTCCCGCGCACGTAGCAAGCTGTTGAGTGAGACGACCGTAGTCGTCGCTCGTTTAAACTGCGCAGTACGCAAACGAGCGTCAATTTTAATATCTGACGATAAAATTGGTCTAACTAAGGATGATTATCTAATTAGAAACCACCTAGCGACCGGTCTCATTTGACAGATGAATGTGATACATTGCTTCTTCTTTTTGGGGTAAAAAAACATACCAAAGAAAAGTAGCAATGTATGTCAAATGAAACCGGTCGCTAAATAGTTTCTATTTAGATAGTCAGCCTGCCGGTCTTGCGTGACACACGCACCTTTGACTGCCTTCTTTTGAAGGACGATTGTCCCGCTGAACACCCGGACCGCGCCCCCAGGGGCACGACGGATAAATTTGAATGCTCCGTTGTGGCCCTTTAGTGGTTAAGTAGGGAAATTGTTGATATACATGTCGTGCTCCTTTTAAGTCTTGGGCTTGATCTTCATGTGTTCCAAACTTAACAGTGGTAAAATGGAACTTATTAGAAATTGTGCACCACCTAACTACTACAGGAGCACTACGGTTTTTTTTATTGATTTATTTATTTATTATTCGGTGAATCATCAGCTTACACAATAATATCTTTAAATTACAAAGTATAAACTTAAAAAGCTAATAATAGATTCACACGGTTCATTCCACGGATCATTCCAAATTGACCCGCTTTGCCACCAGGAGCACAGTTCAGGTGTTTAGCGGAGCAGTGCGCGACTTGACTGCCGTCAGCGCGATGTCGAGTAAAATGTGATCTTCCTTTTGATGATGGGCTCTTTGATACAGAATCCCAGTTGCTATGGTCTCGGCACACGGGCCTTCGGCGGCTGCTGCAACGGCTGCGGCTGTGGCGGTCGGCCGGCTACGTGACGCTGGGGGACATCGGCGTGCCCGACCTGGGCTGCGCGCACACTCCGCCCGCCGTGCAGCTCGGTATGTGCTACACTACACACTACACTCTACACACAGAAAACTACTTATTGTCCCTTCACACACACACACACACAAACTTACGATAGTTACAGCCATGTGTCATACAACTCACAAAACATGATTTATCACTTTTTATCCGCAATTTTATTGACCCCTCTACGTTTGATATAAAGAACATTATGCCGCGTCAGCTTGCTGTCATATTAGTACATGTCAAACTATTCAATTGTTTCAGTCCCATTGCGAAAGAGAAAAGACATTTGCGGCATAGCGAAACCAGTTAGCGAAATATCTTTATCGTCAACCGATTCCACGGAGAAAACAACGGCAGATTATTCCAAGAGACTGCGATCGCCCATAGAGTCACATTTTGCTGTCACACCGACCATAGACAGCAAAGCTAGTTCTCCCGCTAACGGCTTCACGAGCGTTGAAAGTGGCCAGTTACTATGCGAAGAACTAGACAACCTCGCCATAGACGATAGAGGCAAAACTTCGCATCGAAGCAAAGAATCAATAGCCTGCTCCGACGACATAGAAAAGATCAGTTCTTGGTCGACCAGCATTGAAGACTTGAAGGACAAGAAACACGTTGAAAAATCGATAAGCAAAGAATCGATTACACTCTCCGATGACTTAGTTCCGATTAATTCGACTTCGGTCAGCGTAGAAAACCTAAAGTTTGAAAGTAAGAAGGGTATTGACAGTGAGAGGTCGACGAGTCAGTTAAATGACTTATTGAGCCCCGCGGAGGAATCAATATCGATGTTCACGCAGCTGTCGAATAAATTAACTGATCTGACGGCAGAGGGCGACAGTGGGGTCGACACGGCACATAACTTCTCGGATGAGGAGTCTTGCAAACCAGAGGCAAGTATTCATTATAGCATAGTGTAAAAGTGTACACGCAGCACCACCAAATTATCAGTATAGAATGACAGATTTCCTCAATCGACTTTTAACTTGAATGCAAGACGTTAAGGTGATTACTATCCTCAAGTGGCGCCCTCATCTTAATTATATTTATTGCTCGCTAAGTACATAATGTATCAAAAATTCAAACGTTGCGATTAAAACTAAGGTTCTATAGTTTATTTACAAATAATAACCTCTAAGATATAGTTCGTTGTATAGTAGTAGGCAAATGTGGCCACTTTTTGCTCTTTTGCCTACTACTACTACAACGAACTATATTTAACTATAACTCAGATTATAGTTTGTTAATAAACTATAGAACCTTAGCTTCAATCTCAACGTTTGAATTTTCTATACATTATGTACTTAGCGAGCAATAAATATAATAGGGATGTTGACTAATGAATAAAATAACGAAATACTAATAAAAATCGTAAACATATTAAACTTTTAGAGTAGCTTGTATACCTCTTGGTTTTATATATTGCATATTATTTGTTTTATGACCCTTCAAAGTTGGGTGGACAAGTCCATTTAAAAAGTATAAAATTTATTAAAATAAATGATACCTTTAATTAGTCCGTAAAATGTATAGCAAATTTGTCTAAGAAACCATTTTGATAAACACAATATTTAATATAGCTGCTGAACAAATTTCCTATGCGTTGCATACAAACTTGCAAGGCGTGACGTCATAACGTGCAAGCCATTAGTATGGAGCGTTTTTGATCGAGTCCATTTGTGTGCATTTCACACTGTGATATCTCGGGCAGTTTTCATGCTAGCGAATTAATTCTTTTACCAATGTTTCTTTCTTTGAGAGGTAATTTATGTAACATAAAATAAAAAAAATAGTCAACATCCCTATTAAGATGAGGGCGCCACTGTGAGGAAGCTAATCGCCTTAACGCCTGTAGCACACCTCCGCCGCGAAATAGCGCAGTTGGTTCCGCCATGGCTTTTCAGTTGTTGCGACTAGCGAAACAAATGCAAAACAGACTGTTCTAATGCATAGATTTAACCATGACGCATGCTGTCTCTTTCACGCGCGACTCCGCCCGATCGGCTCCGACCGTTGGCACACCTTCTCCACCGCGAAAATAATGACGCGAAACCGCTACGTAGATCTATAGAAGACAATTCACGGCGGAACTACTGCGGTTTCGCTGGTGTTGTTTCGCGGCGAAGGTGTGCTACAGGCGTAAGGTTTAAAATAAATTGGATAGCCTGATGTGTTGTTGACCGTTCATATTATTTGATTGTTTTACATTAATATGGACTTTTCTTTTCAGAAATGGACAATCCTCGACCTTCAGTTTGGCATTCCATTGTTTGATGAGAGTTTATGCGAGAAGATTTGTAATTATATTGTAGACAGAATAGCGAAGCCTGAATTGTAAGTATAGCATTTTCAATCTAATTTCTGTGCAATTAATTTTTTTTAAAGGATATTACCAGGGCTCTGTCACTCCGCGCGCGAGTCTGAAGCGCGCGGCGTTCTCTGAAAAGACAAATTTCATACATCAGAAAGATAAGACCTACGCCATAGAAAGAGAGGCAACTACAAAGTGCATCTTTATATTTTTACACACACAGTGCACTCACACACACTCGCGCACACACACGCACACACACACACACACACACACCCACACACACACACACACAAGCACACACACACTTTGTTCCCGACCGAGCGCAGCTGCTGGTACCCGCGTTTCATCTGGGTGATGGCTGAAAATCGGTGTTTTGCCGAAAGGCAAAATTTACACACCGAGACTGGACCCTTCTTGCTGCTGCACACACATGCATGCCTTCTTCTGATTATCTCTTTTATATGTCCATTTTGTTTGTCCTTTTTACTTTTTATGAATTATTCACTTAATGTACCTACCTATGTATTGTTATTTGTATGAATGTGTGTGTTTTAGCAAATAAACTTTTTATCTATCTATCTATCTTTAGGAGCGAAGGGAGCGCTGTGCGACCTGAATTGCACTTTATTGTGTCGGAGCAAGAGTCGCAATTTATTTACACGATTTTGCGGAGTGCAACTTCTGTACGCTAGTACTATTATCTATTCTGTGATATTACCTATATCAAATGTTGTTTACAGATTAGAAAAAGTGAAAGAAGATAATGATTTTATACGGTCAGACGTGTTGAAGTTCGTCTCGCAATGTCAAGTAAGTACATCATATACTAAGAATAGGTGCAACGGAAAGACTGTCATTATATAGGTTCAATAGTATAGCTGCCGTCGATGCAGCAATGGGTTCCGAGTTCGATCCCCATTTGTGCTTGATTGGTTGGTTGGTAGTAACAAGACTTGTCTACGGCTAGCTATCACTATTTACCTAAGCATTTCGTTTTATCAACTGTTTATAACGTGTAAAAGTACTAAATATTGTTATCTCATAAAGCTAAGGTTACCTGCGGATGGCGCCTAATCTATACATATAAAACTCTAAATTGATTGACTGATTCACTGATTCATTGTTGGGATAGGCGTGGAGCCCTAACGGCTGAAGGTAGAGACACCATATTTAGAGGGTAGATACCTTTCTTGATGTAGATGAGCACTAAGAAAGGATTTTGGAATATTCCTGTTATACAGGCTGCTACATTTTGTTCAATTTTGTATGAGAATTTGTATAGAGTTAAAGTAGAGACAGGCGGGTATCACTCCGCGCTTAAACTTTTATATTAGCCTACTGTTCGCGGCCCACTCCAAGAGGGCCATTGTCGAGGGATATCACCGCGCCGACCGAAACGCGCGGCGTGTGCAAGCGACGAGAGCGCAGCGCGTGAACGTCACGAACGAAACGATTCAGTCAAGCGCCGAACAAATAATGTACTCTATGGCGCCGAATGCGAAACTGCATGCACTTCGTTTTTGATACTTAATTACTAACGTACCTACCAAAGTTTATTGTATTTTTTGTATACATATTTACATACTTAGTTGTATCGAAGTTCGAAATATGGCACCAGTAAAGAAAAAGCTAAAAAATACTATTTTTTTTCACCCATCCCATAACCGACCCTTGCAAAAGTTGCTTAACCTCCGCAATCGTTGGCCCAGGCGCTATACCACTGCGCCATCGAGCTTCTCTAACTACTTAGAAATACTTATTATTTATGCTCTTTAAATATGCTCAGCTCACCTATTAGGTAGATTTATTTTATTTTATAAGTAGGTACCTATTAGTAATTTTATTGTTTATTTATGGGCATGACGAATGTTTTCAATGATATCAGTAACTAGCGAGTAGCAACCCCGAAATGTGTCGGTTGAGACAGAGCTATGCGACAGAAAGAGACGCCTCTCTTTCTCCTTCGTAGGTGCATATAATTTTATCCACGCAGCGTTGTGCAGTTTGAAATTGTACTTTATTGCCGTGCAGCGAGAGTAGCTTATTATTTGATGGTCCTCGCGGGGACCGACTTCTGTACGTTAGTACTATTATATATTCTGTGGTAGAGATACCATTTTTGGAGGGTAGATACCTTTCATGGTGTAGGTGAGCACTAAGAAAGGGTTTTGGAAAATTCCCGTTGTACAGGTTGCTACAGTGTTCCAGTTTGTACATGATTTTTTTATGGGAAAATTTAAATGTGTGAAATGTGGTCTACTGATAAAAATACCTAGGTATATTGGTAATCCGTGACTTTCAAAATAAATGCACAACTAGGTATTTTAATCACGCGAACGAAGTCGCGGGCAAAAGCTAGTAAACTATATAGTTTAGGTTCTTCTGGAACCTATTTCAGGGACTAGTACGAGGAGCTCGATGGCGCAGCGGTTTAGCGCCTGGCCCAGCGGTTTAGCGCCTGGCCCAGCGATTGCGAGGTTAAACAACTTTCGCAAGGGTCGGTCATGGGATGGGTGACCAAAAATTTACTATCTCCGGCTCCTCCGTGCTTCGGAGGCACGCTAAGCCGTTGGTCCCGGTTGCATTTGTAGTCGTTAACAACCACCAATCCGCATAGGGCCCGCGTGGTGGGTTATGGCATATCCTCTTTATTCAAGCACAGGGGACAATTGAAAAATGGTTAAAACTAATTTCTCTTTCCAAAGCACCTTGCGTGAATTTATACTTATAGCATAAGAAAAGTTTCAACATTTATAAACCTTATTTTTAGTATTACCCGGGAGAAGATATGGGTATTGTTAAACGGGGTAACCTAGTCCCGTTGCCGCGAAAGAACCTCGTTTTCGAGAACGGGAGGATCAGCGAGTGGACTGGCAAATGAGATGCCGTCCCGCTCGCTCTCGCCAAACTCGCCCGTCGACAATGCCTTGTGAAAGAGACAGCTTTACCGATACCGACTCGAGCTTTAATAGACATGTAGATTGTAGTAATGCTACACTGAACGTTTTGACACAACTTTAGTATTGAGATTAAGTTTTAGGGCCTTTTATAATAAAATATTACTTTGTTTCAATAATAGAATGCAATGAAGTGCATTGCGTCGGCGGGCTGGGAAAAGCTCGTAAGTCGCAATTTTTTTTGAAAATCTCTTTTAGTTGTTTTTCGTGAGAAAACCTCGTAATACATGTCTACGTCGAAGAAACTCGGATACGAAAATTTAATGCACATGCGAGGTTTTCACAGCCCGCCGACGATTGAGAGTTTATATAGCATCAATATTGTTGCGCAACTATATTAACTTCAATAAATAAAGTTAAAAAAATTGTTATGCTGGTAACAAACAAAGTGTATTATAATGAGTTTAACTACCAATATAAGATAATTAAAAAAAAATGTTTTATAACAATTTAAACTTACAAGTTACAAGTTTAAGGTATTTTTATTTGTAATTTATATTTAGGCGAGTATTTATAAACATCTCTCAACGTTGAGAGCTATCTTGAGATCATACTTGAGATGCTCTTCGTACAGGACCACCATCTCAGGTATAATCTAAAGATAGCTCTCAACTTTGAGAGCGGTTTATAAATACGGGCCTTAGTTGGTTTAAAAAATACGGATTGAATAAAAAGGTATCAATTTTCTTTTAACGTTTATTTATATAATTTTCCATTGAAGCTGTCTATTTGAAATATCACTACTTACATGTGCATTTTACTTAATCGCATTTTGTATGTTAAGCATGAACATAAATAGTCATATATTAGATATAATGTGTGATGTCATTCAAATAGCGTCCTTATCTAATCGTACGTAAGAGTTATATCTATGTTGTATACCGTAAAAGCGTTTAAATGGAAAGTAACCGTGGCCTCCAACCGTTCTGTCCTACCCTGTAAGATAAATAATCTATAAATATCTAACTTTAATCACCAATTAAGTTGTATGTTTATTTAATGATAAATGGATAAAATAGAATTTGTCAAAGTTGTGTTGAAGATTCAAAGTGTTATTATTATAGATTTGACTAGCCAGTTTATTAAAAAGTTAATTTAAGAATATACCGGGTGTAACAAGACCCTCAACGAAGCCGAGGTCTACGTATTCTGCCCATCATCAGGACCATTTCTGTTCAAAATTATTGCTGGGAAACGATTTTAATTTTTGGTGTTAAAAAAGCATTGCATACATTTACACGCAATGTAACGCGTACAAAACACCGCGCCTGCGAGTGAATGCTACACAGCTGCGTGCGGCCGAGTTGAAAGGCAACGTTTATGTGCGTGCTCATGAAATAAATTGAGTGATGACGTTTTGAAGCCATTGTTTGTTACGAAATACATAAAATTTTGATAATGTTTCTGTAGACAAAAATTAGGATATAAAAGATTTCAAAAAATAAAAAATAAAAAAATTGACTTTGACCTTCAATAACTTCGTAGCTATTGGTTTCCCAGGTATAGTCTAAAAGACAAAAATGATCCTGGTGATGAGCGGAATGCGTGGACTTCGGCTTCGTTGAGTGTATTGTTACACCCGTTATTTAAGATTAGTATCCTAATTGCGTAATTCGAGTCTTACCCCGATTTGATCGTATTGAGTTTCGGCGTTTGACTGTCCAAGTTGGTGTCTCCTAGGTTTGGCCATTGATTCGTTAGTCAAAGGCCGAAACACGCTTTTGTTTTGGACTTTGACTAAGGCTTCTTGTCAAACCTAGAAGCGCCGGAGCTTCGGCGTTTGCCTATAACATATTATTATGAATGAACTGGCTAATCAAATCGTCTGGCTGCTTTTATAAAATATTGACTGGTTAATGGAAATGTAAGTAAAGTACTTGCGGTGTTACTACAAAATATTATTATGCCCCCTTTAACTTTATACTCTGTTTAAATGTGATGCTGTCACTTTTTTGACAATATTGTTTGAAAGAGACAGCATCACATTTAAACAGTGTCTAAGTCTAAAAAGTGTAATAAACACACATGATATTTTATCCTTCCAGTAGGCTTAGCAAGCCATTGATTTGAGTACTATTAAAAATGTTAAAAGAATATGTGAGCCTAGGTATATTAATGTCTTGATGAAGGAAACGTGTCCAGATGCATTAAGGCCAGTATATTCCAAAAATACTGTCGTCTTTTTCTTTACGTGTGAGGAGTAATGGAAATAACCTCAATTTTTTATTTTTTCAATGTTTTTGTTGTTATTTTATTTTGAGCATAAAGACACTTTTTGAAAAAGTAACCGTTGAATATTCTTCTATATGTCATTACCTATTTTTCTATATATTTTTCGTGAATAAGGGATTGATATACTTTAAGTATTATCCAAAAAATATAAAATTAATGAAAATTTTCTTTGTCTTTGCATATTTTTTTAGTCGAGTAACGTATTTTTAACCGTAAAATAATCAAGATCGTTATTGAAACTTTAACATATATTTTTATCTGCTCAAAATAAAGAATATTTGATTGTTTATCGTTAAATCAAACATAGGCCAAATTCGATAATTTGGAATATACTGGCCTTAAATAACATTTGTCACAAATTATAAGTATGCGCCTATAAAAGGTATTTTCCGGATATTTGTCGTGTCAAACTTGTGCCATTTAACAAAGAACTAATTGAACTCAAAAACCAAGATATTTTTTTCTATTTATGCGTCGGATGCCAATGAGTCTTTATTAGTATTATGTTTAAGCAAAATTATGGAGATTATCAATACGGGGAATTACGTTACACGTCAAACTCAATGTCAGTATTTTAACGTGTTATTTTATGAAGAAGATATTTATTTTATTCCATGTTAATTATCATAAAAAGTATGTAAAACCAATTGTTCATTATGAATAACAGAATGTTCTGAGCACATAATAAAGATTTTAATAAATATTTTCGTACTTTTGTCTTATTAAATTTCCACATGGACATCTTGTAATAAGTTGTAAGGTAACGAAGTAAGCATGGGGAATAAATTGGAATACGAAATCAGACAGATCGTACTGAATTTGCCAAAAATGTAGATTATGTATTCGAACTGATTCGGATCGCGACGCTCTAAGGCGACGCGAGTACCTACTAATATAAAGTTTCAAAGTTCGAAATTTTTAGATTATTTATATATCGGTATAAAGTTATTTTATTAACTACTAGTTCTTTTTTACTAACGTGTTTAGCTTTTTAGTTCTTTTTTAAGGGTTCCGTACCAAAATGGTAAAAAGAAACCCTTATGGTGTGACTCAGTCTGTCCGTTTGTCTGTCACAGCTGGTTATCTCGAGAACTACTAATGGTATCAACTTGAAATTTGAAATAGTTTAAGATGACGTTTGCCTAACTATTTCGCAATTATGAAAGAAATATAAAAATAAATATTTTTTTTACAACAGGGACTGAAAAGGGGTCTTAAAAATTTGAAGTGGGGCGACTAGGTCAAGTGGGCTATCATGAAAGAGCGCTGTTTGCACATTTTAAAACTCATTTTTCTTTTTTTTAAGCCGCATAGTTTTCGACTTTTGATGAAAAATGTAAAAAAAATACCGTTCCCCCTTCAGAAGTTTGCAAAGAGAAAAATCTGAAAAAAATAGTTTATGTAAAGATTACAGGAAAAATAAAGCGATGTCTCAATAAAACACACTTTTTTAGAAATTAAAAAAACAAACAAAAAATTCATTACTTAGTTCCTTTACCAATCAACAGATGGCCCTGACCTAAGAAAAATTAAATTAGTTCCACTATCGGTCAATGTCGTGCGTAGTGTAGGTAGCTCAGAATAAATTAACTCGATTAGAACAGTGTGGTGGTGCATAACTAAATATTCAATACTTTATCCTCAAATATTTGTTGTAATCCAAGTTTCAAAACATTTTCGGTAATTTAGTTGAAGATGTTAAAAGGTCTTGAGGAAAATTAAAACGCCTATAGCTCAGTTTGTTGTTTACTCCACTGTGTCTTGCGCAATTCAATATGTGGTTTGTGATAAGCTGACCCATGTCACCGGCCTACTAGTATTTATTTATTTACGTGGCGTCCTCTTGTGGGTAATCGATATAATATCCATATTTTAAAGTCGACGCACGCTGGGCTACCACAACGGTAATCAATTTTAAACTTAAATGCGAAAATATTAAGGTTTAAATTAAATTGGTAATTTTTGTACAACTTTAAAGTTATTTATGTAAGTATTTCTATTTGTTATTTATTAGTCACCATACATACGACAAGCTTTGCTTTATTTATTGTGACATGTTCGGAATATAAATTTTATATATTATGTTGCAGGGTTATGATCCCTGGTGATACTACGAAATCAAGGCAGATGTCGAATAAATGCCTGCCAGATCCAGTTCTGTCTGGCACTTCGCCGGCCGCTATAAAGTGAAAGAAGAGAGGACAGTGATTTTTCGATATCTAACCGTGATTTCGTGGTATCACTGGTATCCACATTTTCCTATGACATATAAATCTGTATAATCATTTAAGAACTTCCAGGCTGTATGCATTCCCATTTCTTACAGGAAGTTTGAAGACAACGAACTGCAAAATGTTACTATCGAGAAGTTCGTTCTTTGCGGCGTTTCTCCTCAGCGCAGTGTGTAACGTTCTCTGTGCCTCAGTCGCCACCAGCTCGGCGCCCCTGGAGCAGTGCGGCGCTCCCGGCGACGAGTCTGGTTGTAGACTCACCAACGATACTTCTACGCCGCTCTGTTCTGGCCGCGGCACTTGTGTTTGCGGCGTTTGTTCGTGCAATACGCTCGATGATCCCTTTCAGGTAAGAAAAAAACGTATCAAGATCGTCGTACATAGGTACCTACATCTTTAGCAATCTTTGTCTTTCTGTAGAGTGGGTACCTACCCACTTAATAGGTGTACGCGAACCTCGTGCTCGAACTTGTGTTGCAGGTTCGCAGAGCTCAATGTGGACGCTATTTCGAACTTCTATTGCTTTGTGTTCGTTCGCATTGGATAGCAAAATGCGGAGCGCGCACCGAGGTTCGCACACGTACCTACACACTATGGCGCACTGCTCAGACCAAATAAATAGCAAAGACGGAGTCTTCCCACAAAGCGATGAGGCATAAAAAAACTACGCCTTGGCTGTGTACATACACAGTTCATGCACACACATGTTACCTTGGATTTCCATATGGAACCCTGCCGCCCGGCCCCCGCCCGACCCGTACGCCACATGTACCATCAAAAACCGGCCTCACTTGGTTGTTCGCAACCATTTCTATGCGATGTATGGCTATGGAGGAGCGGGGTCTTTTGGCACAGATATTTTTATATCTAAAAGAGGGCCTCATTAATGGCAGTGTAAATGTAATTTTTCTGGTTTTGAATAAATATTTTTGTATTTTTTTTTTTTTTTTTTGTATTTCGCAACGCTCCATCTGCCTTTTTTATTTGATCTGAGGGCGCACTGTTGCAGGTTCGCGGAGGGCGAAGGTTCTCGAACCTAAGTGGGTGCCCAGTAGCTCCGATATGCGATATCGGGCCGGACAATATGAAAGACAGATACATATATAAGCTTGGCAACCGTGTTCTACAAGATGTTAAGACACAAACAGACTTGGGTGTTATTATCTCAGAAGATCTCAAGTGGGCCAACCACATACAAACTATCACGAAGAAAGCCAATAGTCTGGTCTATCTTGTCAGAAAGGCCTTTGGAATACTTACACCTGATATGGTTACCCGGATATACAAGTCATTCATTAGACCCATTTTAGAATATGCCTTTCAAGTTTGGAATCCCTACTTTGTTAAAGACATAGACTTACTTGAACGTGTTCAAAGAAAGGTTACAAAAATACCGAGACAACTAAAGAACCTAGACTATGAGACGAGGTTGAAATATCTAAATCTTACCAGCTTGAAAGATCGTAGAGAGAGAGGAGACCTGATTTAGACTTTTAAGATACTAAATGGCCATTATGATATTCCAAACTTTGACAAGATGCTGACACAGAAAAGTAACGCCTACTTAAGAGGACCCAGCTTCAAACTTGTAAAAACAATATCCAACAACAACCCTCACAGGCACTTTTTGAGCAACAGAGTGGTCCAAGCGTGGAACAATTTGTCAGAACAATTAGTCTCAGCCAACAGCTTGAACCAATTTAAGAATAGATTGGACAAACACTAATTTAAATAAAGTAGAATAGAGCAAAGATTGCAGGATACAGGCACTATCAGTTGCAACAACTGCTCGCCTGTTTAATAATAATAATAATAATATTTCATAGGTACATTTTACTTCTTCCGATATATCGTATGGGATTTATGAAAACGCTCTTCGAACCAAACAGTATTTTATACCTGAAATAATTTATAAAACTATTTCCTTCCAGCTGATATCGGGTACGTATTGCGAGTGCGACAACTTCTCGTGTGTGAGACGCAACGGGCTGATATGCTCGGGGGCGCTGCACGGCGAGTGCGTGTGCGGGCAGTGCGCGTGCGCGCCGGGGTACCGGGCCAACAGGTGGGGGGACTGCGCGTGTCCTGCAGACGAGTCCACGTGTATGGCGCCCGGTTAGTTCCTTCAATAGCTCTTCATTTTAAGCTGTTTCCAATCCAAGAGCTGGTTTACAGGTTCCGAGTATATTCCAGTTATCTGACAGATAATTTCATATAACGGGTGTAACAAGACCCTCAACGAAGCCGAAGTCCACGCATTCCGTCCATCATCAGGATCATTTTTGTCTTTTGGACTGGGAAACCAATAGCTATGAAGTTATTGAAGGTCAAGGTTCAAATTTTTTTTTTATATTTTTTATGAAATCTTATTTTATACGTTATTTCCTTATTTTTGTCCAAAGAAACATTCTCATTTTTTTTGTATTTCGTAACAAACAATGGCTTCAAAACGTCATCACTCAATGTATTTCATGAGCACGCACATAAACGTTGCCTTACAACTCGGCCGCACGCAGCTGTGTAGCATTCACTCGCAGGCGCGGTCTTTTGTACGCGCTACATTGCGTGGTAATGTATGCAATGCTTTTTTAACACCAAAAATTAAAATCGTTTCCCAGCAATAATTTTGAACAGAAATGGTCCTGATGATGGGCAGAATACGTAGACGTCGCTTCAATATACTTACTCATAGGAAGTAGTGTCATTCATAATATATTATGTGTCACCAATGTTTTCATTTATTGTCGCATTCACTTCTCCACATTGTACAGTAAGTTACACTAGTCTATAGTGTAAATAAAGGCCAACTTTTCAGGATCTAGTGAGATTTGCAGTGGTCATGGAAAATGTGTGTGCGGACATTGCGAGTGCGATGCCGAGGATGGTGCACTACCATACTCCGGGAGTTATTGTGAAAGATGTCCCGTGAGTATGTCTAACTCTTTCCTATTAGGCTAATTGTCTAATTTCAAAATCTATCTCAATCGCTTCCAGGATGTGATACATTGATGCTCCTTTTTGGCACAATTAAAAAAACTTACCCATTTGGTATTGGTATTGGTGATGGGCTCTTTTCTCCGCATTTAGACTCCCATTTGGTCCGTTATGCGTGAACACAGCATTGGTATGGCTAGTCAAGCCATCCCAGCTCCTTCCAGAAGCGCAGAAGCCTCCTGGGGCGTTCACAGGCTTCTAGGAGCGACCTCACGTCTTTGAGGATTTCTGCCCGTTGTGCGGCCAGACCCACGCACTCCAGGATCACGTGGGCGGCTGTTTCCTCGGCCAGGCATCCTCTACATAGGGGACTGTCTGTTCGCATTCATGATGTATAGTTGTCGGTTTAAAGCTAGGTGGCCAGTAAGTGTACCTACAACTATTCGGAGGTCCGGACGATTAAGCCTGAGCAGTCTACAGGTCAACCGCGGCGAGACTGCAGTCATCGCCAGCTTGGACTGTCTACAGCTTGTTAGCTCTACCCAACGAGTATTATGTGCAGCAGGAGTACGTTGCCTTACCCATGAGCGCATTTGGCTGAACGGGAGTGGCAGAATGGGTATGGGTCGTGCCACTATTTACCCAAGAAATGCAGCAATGTGTCACATCCATCAGTTAATATAAATAGTTTTCAAAAATTAGACAATAAGTAGGCTGGCCACACTAAGGGCCTCCGCTGACAGGCGCTTTTTTGTAGCTGCGATAATCGCGGCGTTAATCGCGGCGATATCGCGGCGATAAACGCGGCGATAATCGCGGCGACAATCCCGGCGCTTTTTTGTCGCTGGCGTAGGTTAACCCTAAAAGGCACCCGGTAATAATAATATAGAACAATCACTTTTATTATTGCTAAGCTCTATAAAATAAAGTTTATGATTTATTTATGTCAGTAATGGGGTTGGTAAACTTTTTCGAAAAGAATTGTTTTATATTTTTTTTTGATAGCACAAGTTTGAAGAATAAAGAAAATAATATTATGATTTTTTTATTTTACCTTGTTAACTAAATATTTTTTTTTATATTATTAACGCGATAAAATATCAAACATACGGCTGAACACGAAGTTCCTTTGCATTTGCTGATTTAAAAATCTGATTGACAGATTTGACAGACAGTGACAAAGAGTAATCATACCTTTGTTTTTTTTGTTTTGAGCAACAACATAGAAAGTCTTTGGAGCAAAGGCACAACCTACGCATACAGCCGTAATAGTGATGTATTGTACTATCCTGTAAATGAAAAATTTAAATTTTTATTTAAATTAAAATGAAGCATTATATAATTCCGCAATTTGTTATTCCTGACTCCAAAGCCAAAAGCTACCAGAAAATATATAATTCACAACAGTTTTGGAAAAGTTTACCAACCCCATTATATACTTTTTCACAAATAAAGCAAACAATGTATACGATTCAAATGTCTTCAGATCCTTATATCGTCAAAATAGTGTGAAGAACAAAAATTCTGCATTTACTTTTTAAGCGCAAATTCAAGAATTAATAAAAATTTGTTCGATACCTATTGGAAGGTTTTGACCCGGAAAAAATATTGCGAGTCGCTAGAAGTGTTTGTTTTGCAGAGATAAGCTAGTTTTTGTATTACATAATTTTATGACATATTAAAAAATAATATTTTTATCCGTGTTCCACAAACGGTATTTTTTATGTGTTTTACTGTTACTGTGTATGTTACTATGATCAGATTTTGATGACATGATATAGTATTATTTATATTCGCAATATACTCACAAAGCCCTTTCATTTGATATACCACATCGTATGAAAAAAATCTTTGTAAGTACTGAAAACTTTATGACATCACAGTTTCTACCCCCGCCATTTTCACGCTTTTCATCTTATATATTTGTGATCAGGGCATCGTATTGAATGCATCGATACCACATTTTCGTATTTTTGTGATGACTTGTGCGAAAACTAACCTCAAACCCTATAATTACCGATTGGCTAACAGTACAATAGAATATTTTATTCATGTTTTTCGAACGTTATAGTTATTGAATAATTATAATTAAATATTTGGGCAAACGTCATCTTAAACTATTCCAAATTTCAAGTTGATACCATTAATAGGTAGTTATCGAGATATCCAGCTGTGACAGACAGACAGACTGAGTCACACCGTAAGGGTTCCTTTTTACCATTTGTTTTAGTGGGTCCTTTAATAAAAGATGATATTACTTTTATAATGGGTGTATTAATATAGAAATAACACAATTACAAATAATCACAATAGCATCCACGTAGCGTGGTGCAGACCCATAGTCCAAGAGGCGGGCTGTCAGTGTGACAGATCCCAGATACAATAGCCATAGATAACACAATCAACAGATACTCTATTACAACATCCTCCCTGTTAAGCTATTAATTAATTAAGAATTATAATTAATGGTAATGTCATTACCAATAAATTTAGTATTGATCACACTAATTGGGACTAATCAATTAACTTAATACATAATCATCAAGCCACTTTGGCTTTACTCTTTTCCTCTGATCCTTACAATTTTTATCAACAATTTTTTGAATTTCTTTCTGATTTCTGAGAGGCGACTCTAAAATCTTGTCACCTACATTCTGTGTCTCTTCCTCATTTAGGATAGAAGACTCTAAACTCTTATTAACTAAATTTTGACTTTCTTCTCTAATTAGTAATGGAGATTCTAATCTCTTATCAACAATATTCTGATTTTCTACTCTGTTTCGGGAAGGAGACTCTAAACTCTTATCAACAATATGACCCAATTCGTCCTTATTTCTAAAAGGGGCTGGTGTCAAATACCAACGATTCCTCCTATAAGTTGTCCCATTAACTAACACAAAATAAGATCTTGGTTCCTTCGCCTTTCTTACTATGATACCATATTTCCTTAGATCCCATACCAATACTGAATCTCCCGCTTTTAATTCTTTTAGTTCTACCACCTTATGTCTTCTGTTATAATTATTTGCCATTTTTTTCCTATCAATATTCCTTTTCTCTAAATACCTATCTCTGTCTATGTTTACTCTCTCATTTAACTGCTTAGATGGCATAGGTAGTATTTCTCTTAATTTTCTGTTAAAAACTAGTTCATTAGGGCTATAACCTGCTTCTCATCGAGTGTTCCTGTAAATTAACAAAGCTATTTGCACATCTTTATTTTTCTTTAACAAATTTTTTGCAATTTTGACTCCTGCTTCTGCTAACCCATTACTCTGTGCAAAATATGGACTACTTGTAATATGTATAAAATTATAATTCTGTGCAAATTGTTTGAATTTACTACTAAATTGTGTGCCATTATCCGTTCTTACAATTTCTGGTATACCAAATCTAGAAAAAGTCTCCCTACAATGTTTTATGATTGTATTTTCTGATAAATCTTTTAACTCAAATATATCCAAGTATCTAGAAAAATAGTCAATAATTACAATATACCACATGTTATTATTCTTAAATAAATCGATTCCGACTTTCTGCCACGGTCTTTGAGGCAATTCTTCTAACTTGAAAGGATCTTTATGATGCCGTGTTTCTTGAACACACTGTGGACAATTTTCAACAATATTTTTTATTTGAGTCGATAATCCCATCCACCAAACTGACTGTCTGGCTCTTTCTCTACATTTGGTTATACCTAAATGCCCTGCATGAATATCTTCCAGAATATTTTTCTGAAGTGAACCCGGTATAACTAATCGACTATTATATAGCAAAAAATCCTCTTCAATTGAAAAATTAAATCGATATTGATAATATGGCTTTAATTCCAGCGGAACCCTGTTTTTATTGGGCCACTCAAACTGTGTATATTGTTTTAACAACATACAAATGTTACATTTACTTTGCTCCCCTTTTATAATATTTAATTTATTATCCCTAATGAACTCCATGACATTTATGCACAACTCTTTTTCTGAAGAAGTATGAATTAGAGGTGCCCTGGATAACGCATCTGCTACAACCAATTTTTTCCCTGCAACATAATTTACTTTATATCGATATCTCATTAGTTGTAATCTAAATCTGAGTAATCTTGGTGTCAAATCATCTAAAGGTTTTGTTTGTAATATCTGAACTAGAGGTTTATGATCAGTTTCTAATAATACATCTATACCTATAATAAAATCTTTAAACCTAGACACTGCCCATGCCAATGCCAAACACTCTTTTTCTATTTGTGCATAGTTCTTTTCTGTTTTATTCAATGTTCTACTAGCATAAGAAACCACACTCCTTTCCCCTACATCATTTTCTTGCATAAGAACTGCTCCTAGACCATATGAACTACTATCCGCTGATATTATAATTTTCTTTGTTGGATCATAATGATCTAACGTTGGTGCTTGAGATATTAACTTCTTAACTGTTGAAAATGCCTCTTCCTGATACCTATCCCACACATATGTTACATCTTGTTTCAGCAAGCTATACAATGGTTCTAATATTTGAGATTTATTGGGAATAAATCGGCCAACATAATTAACTAATCCCAGAAATTGCATAAGTTCTTTTTTATTGTTAGGAACTTTATAATTATTAATACTTTCCACTCTTACAGGATCTAAGGAAATACCGTGTTGATTAATAACATGTCCTAAGTATGTGACTTCCTCCACCATAAAAACACATTTATCTTTGTTTATAGTCAACCCTTCCTTACTTAATCTATTCAAAACTTCTCTTAGTAACTTACTATGGCTGGCCTTATCCTTTGTAAATATTAATATGTCATCTACATGGATCACTACACCTTCTAGATCTGCAAACAAATTAGAAAATTTCATAGAAAAATACTCTGGTGCACAATTTAACCCCATGGGTAAACGATTGTACATATACCTCCCAAACGGTGTTAAAATTGTAGTAAGCTTACGTGACTCTTCATTTAAAACAATTTGAAAAAACCCTGAAGTTGCATCAATCTTGGAAAATACCCTAGCTCCCTTCAATCTACCCAATGTATTTTCTACCTTGTGTATGGGAAATATTGGACGTAAAACATTTTTATTAACATGTGTATAATCACCGCAAATCCTCACCCCATCTGGTCCTTTCGGTACGACAACAATAGGATATACAAACATAGTAGGTTCCTCAACAGGTGTAATAACACCAATTTGCACTAACCTATTTAGCTCTTGCTTAACTTTATCTAACAATGGTAAAGGCACAACCCTTGGAGTGTACTGAATGAATGGTGTTGGATTGTCTATTAATTGTATGCTAAATTTATCCTTAAAAACTCCTAAATCATTAAATATTCCTGGGTATTCCCTCTCTACATCTACAGTCTCTGAATATTTACTGCTAATATTACATAGTTTTAATATTTTTAATTGTATTATAGCTGGTTTACCTAATATTGGTGTCTGTAATTTTTTTATCACAAAAACTTTATTGCAAAATGCTCTATTCTTACAAGTTAATTTAGTCCATACATATCCTAACACATTTAGGGCTATTCCCTCTGGTCTCCTAATAATTTCTTTACACTGAATCAAACTACTCTCTTTTTTCAACAAAGTATCTGGTATAGCTACCACATCAGCACCTGTATCAATCAAAAATTTTACCTTCTTATTCATTTTGTCTATCTCTAAATCCACCTCAATTTGAAAATCATCTTGATTGTCATTAATATTATTTATTCTTCTCTCTCTGCAACTTCTTGCAAAATGCCCTGTACGCTTGCATTTATGACATTTTTGATTTGCCGCTGGACACTGATCTTTAGTGTGCTTCTCCCAACGGCCACACCACCAACACTTCCTCTTCTCTTCCGTTTTAGTAACTTTATTAACCACATAATCTTCCTCTTTTCCCTGCCACATTACTTTTGCCTCCTCTTGTTGTTCTTCTGCTTGTTTAACTAATCTACACGTTTCATCCAATGTTAATGCTGGCATTAGCTGAAGCCGCTCACTGGTTCTTTTATCTCTCATCCCAACTAATATTTTGTCTCTTATTAGTTCACCCTCCAACATGCCATACTCGCATGTTTCGGCCAATATGTGTAAATCTCTAATGAACTCCTCCCCCTTCTCCCCATCTTTTTGTTCCCTCCTGTTAAATTTGCATCTCTCAAATATAACATTTTTTTTTGGTATAAAATGTGCATTAAAGGCCTCTAGTACTTGTTCATACGTTTTTCCCTCTAATTTTAACTGTTTTAATAGTTGTTCTGCTCTGTCCCCAAGCAAATATATCAATAACTCTACTTTCTCTTGACTTTCTCGCCCCTCATACCCGCTTATTATGATGTATCTCTCGAATCTCCTTCTCCACTTCTCCCAATCAGCCGGCACGAAGTTGAATTCGTCTGGCGGACGAACGTTTTGCACCGGGAGCAAATTCACTAATTGTTCCGCCATTTTAGTATACTTTCAATTTGTTGCACTGATCACCCGATAGTCGATACTATTTTATGGACCAACCGCAGCCACCATGTTTTAGTGGGTCCTTTAATAAAAGATGATATTACTTTTATAATGGGTGTATTAAATTATTTGTAATTGTGTTATTTCTATATTAAATATAGAAATAACACAATTACAAATAATCACAATAGCATCCACGTAGCGTGGTGCAGACCCATAGTCCAAGAGGCGGGCTGTCAGTGTGACAGATCCCAGATACAATAGCCATAGATAACACAATCAACAGATACTCTATTACAACACCATTTTGCTACGGAACCCTTATAAAGAACCCATAGAATGCTTATGGTTTTTCTGTTTTTATGTAAAAACTCGCAATAGGAAATAATACGCAAAACTTTTCGCAGATGGCGCCATTGTACTCTGTGGTAAACAAAAGTGGTTTTGATTGGCTAAAATATGTCAGAAATTACATTTTACATCTGAAACAACAAATTTAACGAATTTAGGACAGTCGCAGTAGGTAGGCATTGTTATGGAAAACATATTTAAACGGCGACTTCTTTGATTTTCATTATTTATAAATAAATAAAATTTACTAGATGTTTGTTCTTAGACAAAACGACAGTGCTTTCAATACGATTTTATTAGCGACTAGTCAAATTCTTTAGCTAACTTGATGTTTCTTTTGTTACGTTTACGTTAAGTTGTCCATAATAATATAGGTAAATTATAAACTTATGATAATCCCAGAACAATAATTGCCTATAATCGACCTTAGGTTCGTAGTGTGATCCTACCTTTATGGAACAGGATTAAAAACTATATAAATTGGTAAGCATATCATGTAATAATAATTCTCTTACTTTTTATTGCAAGCTCTACCATTACAAAAATAATTATGTCAGTCAGCGAAAAAAATTGTGGTGTCTTTTAGGGTTAAAGCCGCTTGTCACTCTTGTCAGTGTCATTTCGTGGGCGATTAGTCGCCGAGCTATGTGTGAGCTACTTTTTGTAGCTAGTGGGCGTTTACGTATTGAACTCCATAATGTTCTATACTGGGCTACAAAAAATCGCTCAGCGAATAATCGCTCGTCAGCGGTGACGTTAACACGGAACCCGTCGTATTGCTTTTTAGTATAGGTAGGTACTTAATTCACCTATTCATTTGAATAAAGATATTTTGACTTTGACAATTCACCTGGGTGAGTTAAGTGTACCATGTGTGTCATATCATAATTACTGTTTAAAATAGTTAGTCTGGCTGTATGGTGTTAGATGCATTTGCATGTACTGTTTGTATTGGGTTCATAAATTAAGAAATACACGGACTTTGGTAATGGCTACCATAGCGAGAAGCTTTGTGCATTTTTATTTAATTATCATAGTGATAGATAATACATGGTGTCAGGTGTAAAAATTTCTATTAAAAGCTAAGTGCAATTAAAATGGAAGGAATAAAACCGCCCACAGGGTTACAGTTGTCCGGGGATGGCGCAAATTTAGCCAGATTTGTACAAAACTTTATGTTTTATATCGAAGCCGTGGGCTTAGAAAAAGCTGCGGAACCGAGAAAAATCGCTTTATTCCTTAACTGTGCGGGTGAGGACGCTATAGACGTGTACAATACGTTCAATAAAACAGAAGTGAAAACTTTGGACGAAGTCATAACAAAATTTAAAGAATATTCAGAACCGCGTAAAAGCCTCATTTGGCTAACATATAACCTGCTCACACTAAAACAAGAGGACGGTGAGGTGTTCGATCATTTTCACACAAGAGCTCTAACACTAGCAAAGAAATGTACTCTGGGTGAGCTAGAGGAAAGGTTGTTGACCATGGTAATTGTCATAGGTATAAAAGACCTATCAATAAAAGAGAGATTACTTAGAGAGGCTGATTTAAAATTAAAAAATGCTATAGACATATGCAGAGCAGCCGAGGCTGGGAAAGAACAGATACACAAGTTACAGAATGAAAAAGGGGAAAGTCAAATAAATGCTATAAAAAATAGAGCCGAGTTCAAAGGAAACAGTAAAAATATAAAAGAAATAGATTGCACTAGATGTGGTAGAAAACATGAAGTAAAAAACTGCCCTGCCTTTGGGAGAAAATGTATAGTGTGTGGAGTGTATGGTCATTTTGCTAGTGTATGTAAAAGTAAAAATAAAAGAAAAATATATAACAAGAAAAGGGAAATAAACACAGTAGAAGAAAATTCTGATAGTAACAGCGATGATTTGATAATAAGCAGCATAAATAGTATGAACAGCATTAAAGAACAATGGCAAGAAACTCTAAAAATAAATGGTCAAGAAATACAGTTTAAGTTAGATACCGGAGCGGACTGCAATACGTTACCATTGGAGTTATATAAGAAAATAAATAAAGAAGAACCTATTGTGAAAAGTAACACAATCCTGTTAGTATACAATGGAGAAAAAGTAAAAACAGTGGGAACTGTTCAACTGGATTGTGAGATTAAAAACAAGAGAGAAAAACTGAAGTTTACAGTTATAGATTTGCCAGTTCAACCTGTGATAGGATTACCCGATTGCAATAACTTGGGATTGATCAAGAGAATAAGTATGACACAAGAGACTTCAGAAAAAGAAGATTTTATTAAGAAGAATAAAGATGTGTTTTCAGGTTTAGGAAGTATAGGCAAATACAAGATTAAAGTAAAAGAGGATGCAGATCCAGTAATAAAGCCGATAAGAAGAGTCCCACAAGCATTAAAGAATAGATTGAAAGCAACTTTAGATAACTATGAGAAGAGGAATATCATTGAGAAGGTAACGTCTCCAACGGAGTGGTGTAATAATTTAGTAATCGTAGAAAAACCAGATGGTTCACTTAGACTTTGTTTGGATCCGCAAGAACTTAATAAAAATATACTTCGTGAAAATTATCAGATAGCTAGTCCGGAAGAAATCTACAATAGTTTATCAGGTAAAGATTTATTTACTGTACTTGACATGAAAGATGGTTTTTTTCAAATTGAACTTGATGACCCTCAGAAATTGTGTACATTTGGTACTCCATTTGGGAGATATGCGTTTAAAAGGATGCCCTTTGGCATTTCCTCTGCACCTGAAGTGATGCAAAGAATAAATTGTACAATTTTTGGGGACATACAAGGCGTTTATGTGTATTATGATGATATAATAATAGGAGCAAAAGATCAGAAAGAACATGATGAAATTCTTAATATGGTAATAAAGAGAGCAAAAGAATATAATGTAAAACTTAATGCTAAAAAGTTACAGTATAAAAGTAGTCATGTTAAATATGTAGGACTTATAATCTCAAAAAATGGAATTAAAGTAGATCCCGAACATGTGTCAGCTATATTAGAGCTAGAACCGCCAAAAACTGTAAAACAATTGCAAAAGTTTTTAGGTATGTGTAATTATCTCAGTAAGTTTATACCACATTATACTAATACAACAATGCCATTGAGGCAATTACTTAAAAAAGACTCTGAGTGGGAATGGAGTTCTTCGCAACAGAATGCGTTCTTGGAACTTAAAAGAAAATTAAGTTGCACTCCTACTTTGGCAATCTTGAGTGATAAAGGCAATGTTGTGTTGCAAACAGATAGTTCTAAGTCTGGAATGGGCGCATGCCTACTCCAAGATGGAAAACCAGTATCTTTTTATTCTAGAGTGTATACAGAGTGCCAAAATAGGTGGGCACCCATAGAGAAAGAGTTATTTGCTATCTGTGCTGCAATGGAAAAGTATCATCAATTTGTGTATGGTCGTAGAATTATAGTTGAAACTGATCACAAGCCTTTAGTGGCTATTATGACAAAAGATATAAATAAGATATCAGCTAGATTACAGAGAATGGTGTTGAAATTGCTTAAATATGATTTTAAAATTTGCTATGTGCCAGGGCCTAAAATGTTTATCGCAGACTATTTATCTAGAAATTACTTAAAGAATAATAAACAGGATGATTTAACTTTGCAAGAATTAATACATTGTTTTGATACTGAAATTGTATATGGTTTTGAAACTGAGTTACCGATTACTGATGAAAAACTGAAAAAATTACAATTAGAAACTGGATGTGACAATAATTTAAATCAAGTTAAGACTTGGTACCTTACAGAATGGCCACCTAATGATAAAAATATTTATATGAAAGAATTAAAAGTTTATTATAAACTAAAAGACTTTTTACATTTTAAAGATGATATATTGTACTATAAAAATAGAATTGTGATACCTTATAACATGAGAAAAGAAATACTTACCATTTTGCATACTGCTCACACAGGTGTTGTAAAGTGTAAGAAAAGAGCCCGTAGATCCTTGTTTTGGCCAGGAATGTCTAAAGACATTGAAGATTTTGTTTTGTCGTGCAAAGATTGTGAAAAGTATAGACCTTGTAATTCCAAAGAAACTCTTATGAGTCATGATGTACCAGATATTCCATTTTATAAAGTAGGTATGGATATTTGTCATTTTGCCAACAAAGATTATTTAGTAGTTGTTGACTATTACTCAAAGTGCATAGAATTAAAAACTTTAGAGCAGAAAACAGCAAAAAATGTAATATTGAAGTTAAGAATGATATTTGCTGCACATGGTATACCTAAATATGTAGTTTGTGACAATAACCCATTTAATAGTTTTGAGTTTAAAAAGTTTGCTAAAGAAATTAATGTTCAGTTGTTATTTTCAAGTCCCCATCATCATCAATCTAATGGGTTAGCAGAAAAAGCAGTTGGTATTGTCAAAAATATGATGAAAAAATGTTTGACTAATAAGGAAAATTTAAATATGGCATTATTGCACTACAGAACCACTCCTTTGGTTGGTTTGGATTATTCTCCTTCTGAGCTTTTGATGTCTAGATTATTAAGGACTAACTTACCTTGTACTTATTCAGATCTAAAACCTAGACTGCCAGTCAATGTCAAAGAAAAATTGCAAATTTTGAAACAGAAATCTAAATTAAATTATAATAAAACAGCTAAAACCAGATCATCTTACAATAAAGGTCAAAATGTTGTAATACAAAATGGAATTGACAAAGAGTGGCAGCCAGGAAAAATAATAAAGAAACAAAGTCCTAGATCTTATATTGTTCAGAATCATAAAGGTAATATTGTAAGAAGAAATGAAAAACATATATTAAAAAGTAAAAATAAGTTTATTTTCAGAAAAGATGTTGATTGTAATGTACCAAATAGTTGTGAAAATAACTTAAGTGTCGGGGGAAATAGTAGAATGGAGAATTCACGGAATTTTTTAAATGAAAATATTAACAGGGATCTTCGTATTACTCGTAGTGGTCGGACTGTGAAACCTCCATCCTATTTGGTTGATTATCAATGTTAAAAGGGGGGATGTGTCATATCATAATTACTGTTTAAAATAGTTAGTCTGGCTGTATGGTGTTAGATGCATTTGCATGTACTGTTTGTATTGGGTTCATAAATTAAGAAATACACGGACTTTGGTAATGGCTACCATAGCGAGAAGCTTTGTGCATTTTTATTTAATTATCATAGTGATAGATAATACACCATGTAGTATATTTAATTCACCCAGGTGATTTAGCTCAGGTGAACTAAGTCTACGACGGGAATACGGAATCCCGAATCGGAATGATTCCGAACGCAGCAAATGCATAAAAATCTATGGACCTACCATGCGTTATTTTTCCGTTCGGAATTTTCATACATTGTTCCGTTTCGGAATTCCGAATAAGATTCCGTCTATATGTGGCCGCGCTGACTTTGAAACATTTGTCGAATGTCGACAAATAGTCGGTCGTGGTCGTCGACGTAGCTTATCTCGCGATTTCTGTCCCGCTCACTCCAATGTGGCGTGACAGTGACAGCAGGATATTCTGCATCAGAACTTTATCAAAGAGTAACCACTCCGTTATATTATTTGTTTGCTGGCGGGGGCGTACGGTATATTGTTGTTTTGGCAGCGAAAGACTTATAGGCCCCCTTAAACTGCTTGTCAATCATTTAGATTGCATTTACCATTTGGGGGCGTGGCCTACTTTTGATTGGCCACGGTAATCTATCTATTCTGTGGTGCTTGTCAAGCATCGCTCCTAGACGATCAAAATGTGATTGTCAAGCCGATGCAATGTAAATGATTGACAAGCATTTTTGATCGTTTAGTTAGGGGTTCCAAAAGAATTAACTGTAGTACAATCACGAGCAATAAAATGTACACACTTTAGAACTATGTACACATTCAATCAATATACTTATCTCAGTGTGATAATGTTATACCTGGGTTATTCAAAACGCAATGTGACAAAGTTCTATGGTGTGTACATTTTTTTTTTTATTTTTTATTATATAATCCACTACCTCTGACAAAGGTCAAAGTCTATTTTTACATTTTTCTTATTTTCTACTTAAGTACATTTTTCTTATTCTTATCTACTTTTTTATTCTTATCTTATTTATGAAATTTTTCCATTCATATTGTTCTAATTTCCATCTTTTATTACATTATTATCTTATTTATTTAATGACATTTTTATACTTACTACATGATTTTTCTTTCTTATTCTATTACATTTTATTTTATGAAAACAAACTTTTCTTATTACTACTTCCTTACTTACTGCATACCTACCTACTTCTTTCCTATATTAATTTTTAACTATTTATTAAATGCTGCTTAAACAACAACATTTTATTGCTCGTGACTGTACAATCTGTACATACTTGTTTCAGTTTTGCTTCACGATTTCTTATTTTACAGATTTGTCCAGGTAGGTGCAGTGATTTCAAGGACTGCATTGAATGTGAAGTGCATGGACGTGGCTACCTGTATAATCCCGAAGCAGCGGACGGGAATCGGTGCGGGAACTGCTCACTGTCGCCGTCTATCGTTGAAGGAACGCTGAATGGTTGGTTGGTTTCAGATCTGTTATTTATAATGGGTTCTCCACATGCACATGCCCGGCCTGCAGGATCGTACGGAGAGGCGCGGCCTTCCGGCCAAATCTCTACGTGTGTAGGGAGAGGCGCGGCCTCCTCAGGACTGAAGAGGCCGCTTCTCCCCCTACACACGCTGAGGCCGGAAGGCGGCGCCTCTCCGTACGATCCTGCAGGTTGGGCCTGTGCATGTGGAGGGCCTATATGCCTGTGGACGTGCTCCGATGTATGTCTCCATTTTACACCTTAGGGCTTAGTTGTTAGTACAATACATTTTTCGTACAATACAGTGCTTTGTGCTGGGAGCATGTGGAGCTCGCAATGCGCGCGACGCATTGAGGGTTGCCAGATCGGAAGTCCAAAATATCTGGAGAAAATTTCGAAAATGTCGGGATTTTACGGTTGTTTTGAGAAAAAAATATTTAAAATAAAAATGTAACTTAAATGCCTGAACATAGTAATAAAACAGCCGCGCAGCGCGATTTTTAGTCAGTTTAATCCACTATAGCCTTTCTATAATAAGAAAACGGCCGCGCAGCCCGATTTATAGTGACGCGCGGTTTTTAGTCAGTTTCATCCAATAATCTTGTACTCTTGCCTGTCTATAGCAAAACAAAATGGCCGCGCAGTGCGATTTTTAGTCAGTTTTATCCACTAATCTTGTAATCTGTGGTTTAAAATTGTTGCTTTCTAGATAACTTTTGGAACAGCTGATTTTTCGGGAGATTTTTAGATTTTTCGGGAGTCGGGAGGTAACTATGTGGATTAATTCACAGTTTTCTTTGTTACAGTAGCCGAAACGTCACTGGAGCATTTGTGTCGGTTCTACGACGATGATGATTGCTTGTTCGCGTTCACGTACTTGTACGACAACCATCGGCGCCTGCACGTCCGGGCGCAGAGGGAGCGGTCGTGTCCGCAGAAATCCGGGTTCGCCAAGATTTTCCATTGGTTTGGCTGACCTTGATAATTGACTACATTAATTAAGACAATTTTTCTTGTTAGTTTTGTATCTGTTGAATTATTATGTTCTTTTATCAATTAAATTAATGTTTTATTTTTTGATCGTTTAGTTAGGGGGTCCATTATAGCAAAAAGTGGCCGTATTTTACACATCCGCTATCTTCTTTCACAAAAAACTGCGTGAGGCTGAAGGAATGTAGTGATACCTTCTTAAAATACTTGACTATGAGCCCTAAAAATTCCATGAAAAGATTTATTAAAATTCTTTTCTATTAATAACTTATTAAATGAAAACCTCTGAGGGCGTCACTTTCGGTCAGGGAATCAATTGTTTTTGTGTGTGTGTGATGTTATTTGTCTGTAAATGTTCCAAGAAAATAAAATAAAGCTTTTCATATGACAAATATTTGCTGTACCTAAACATACTTTTTATCGTAGAATAATAACACATAGAAGGATAGTTCTCTACAAAGCGCACTGTCAAAAGTGAGGCAACTAAAATCAGCCAAAATGGCCCCGTTTTCAGATTTTTATTCTCCATTATTACCTAATCAAACCGAATAAGTACAAAACAGTTTATATTTTCCTACATTTATTAGATTAGTTACTATATTATTGGATTTTAGTTAACTTATAGTATTAGTTGCCTCACTTTGCATACGAGGACACGGCTTCTAGGTGTAATAAATTATTCTAAGCTTTTTAACAATTGTTAGTAGGTATTTTCAGAGTTTTAGGTCATTAATGTTATTTAACGGCAAGTAAGTTGGCGGGGAGAGTTTTTGGCGCCATTTTGTCGCGTTCAGTTTGGTGGCTATTTTAATTATTTGCAAATTGTATCTATTATTTATAGTGGATAATGGTGTCTTAAAATTGGTTTAGTTTTGTGGTACAAGTGTCTACGCATCTGAGGGCCTAGTATGAGTTGTGTTTCTCACCTCACTTTGCGAATAGTATTGGGTGAAAGAGAGAAAATCATACGAGTGAGTGAAAGAGAGAAGACTATTCGCAAAATGAAGTGAGTACAAAAAACCAACTCATACTAGGCCATAGATATAGTATTACTAGGCCCTCTGAACGGTGGGATAATTGAAATAGGTGCGATCTTGGTTGTGTGAAGCTGAGACTTTTATTGTAGTGGTGGCTACCTCGGCAGAACTTACCGAGTAAACTGTAAAAATATCATACAAAGCCCAATGATCATTGACAAAGCCAGTCTGTGTATTGTTTTATTAATATTATAAGATATACCAAAATGTGTTATCGAAACGCAAGTTTCTTCTCTTATCTTTGTCATGGCAAAATGGCTACTCATCAGGGAGTCATTTTTGCCAGTGTCAAATTCAGCGATTAAAATACTCGTTCTATCATTCAATTAAATAGTATGTCTGTGGATCCATTATCGATAATCTCCAACCAAACTCGGCGAATTCGGCGGTACGAAATGTCGAACGCTGAATGAGTTTGAAATCCATCAATCGTTTTCATAGCCATGTAAGTTAGCCGGTACGGCCCCTGTATCGATATATTTGATGCCAAATGCTCCAAGCAGCATTGGAATGCGGTACACCCGCATTCTAATGTAAGCTGAAACAATACCACTGAATTATTTAACACTTGACACTGGCAACAATTACTCCCTAAAGAGGAGTAGATTGCCTTAACAAAAATTAAGCCGCGAAAGATTACATTAGCCGATTCAAGCCGCGATTACATACGCCGATTTAGCATATCAATTTCGGGTTGCCACTCGTACTTGACAATAAGATATTGTATAATAAGTTCGATTTTAAAAGTGAATTTACCCTATAACGGAAAGATAAACATTGTTTAAGATTGGAGATGAGAATGGGGAAGATGTAAATAAAAATTTATTAATTTTTTTTAGCCCTAATTAAAAGTATAAGCAATTATAAGACTAACTGTAAAAAAAATATGTTGATATCACGAAAATTGAATTTTTTATAAGCAAATCAATTTGGGGACGCGCGGAATCTGATTGCGTCGTTCGAGTAATGGCTATGACGTCACGTCGCCGGTACAAACTTACAACTTACAAACTTACTTTTGTTAATTTCGATACTTTTGTTTTGTTATTTTACATTTTTCATACAACCACTGTATTTTTCAATAAAATTAGGTAGGTACAGAAAGTTTCATAGAGTTCCTCGGATACGTATCTTTCGCAAGTTGACGTTTTTTACAGGTATTTTTTGAGGTATTTTTTATTTTCTTAGATCGTTATCTCGTTTATTTGTTTCTTTGTTTAATTACTGGGAATGATTTTATAATGAGCTAGACTTGAAACTTTGAATATAGGTCAGAACTGTAAGACAACGCTGATCATCATTGAGCTGATCTGATGACGGAGCTGGAAGGCCACAGGAACTCCATAATAAAACCATACAATCACATCGACTTTTGTGCTAGTTTAATTCGTCTTGACAAGTACTCTGATAGGAATGGGAGATGAGGTCCAAGGTCTGATGATGGAGCCGGAAGAAGGCTACAGGAACTCTGTGTTCAAACCATGCAACCCCATCGAGTTTAGGCTCATTTAATTCGTCTTGACGAGTTCTCTGTTGAGAAATACTCGTAGTTTCAAGGGTCTGATATCATTTGGAATCGTTGGATTTGCCTTGACAAGTACTATGATGGGAGATAGTTTCCAGAGCCTGATGATGGAGTCGGAAGAAGGCCACAGGAACTCTGTATTTAAACCATGCAACCCCATCGAGTTTGGACTCATTTGATTCGTCTTGACGAGTACTCTATTGAGAAATAGTTTCTAGGGTCTGATAATGAAGCCGGAAGAAAGCCACAGGAACTTTGTATCAAAACCATGAAACCCTATCGACTTTGGGCTCGTTTGATTCATTTTGACGAGTAATCTGTTGGGAAACAGTGTCCAGGGTCTGACGATGGACCTGCAAAAGACTACAGCAACTCTGTAATAAAACCATGCAACCCCGTCAAGTTTGAGCTCGTTTGATTCGTCTTGACGAGTACACTGTTGGGAAAAAGTGTTCAGGGTCTGATGATGGAGCCAGAAGGCCACAAGAATTCTGAAATAAAAGCATGCAACGCCATATTCTAGTTTGAAATCGTTTGATTCGCCTTGACAAGTACTATGGTGGGAGATGGTTTCCAGGTTCTGATGATGGAGCCGGAAGAATGTCACAGGAACTCTGTAATAAAACCATGCAACACCATGCTCTAGTTTAGAATGGTTTGATTTACCTTGACAAGTACTATGTATGATGGGAGATGGTTTCCAGGGTCTCAAAATGGAGCCAGAAGAAGTTCACAGCAATAAAACCATACAACTTCATCGAGTTTGGTTTTGTTTGATTTGTCTTGACTAAGACCTTAGACCCTATTTCTAGATGGTTCCCAGGGTATCATGATGGAGCCAGAAAGTGGTAATGAGAGATCTGTAATAAAACGACACAACACCATTGAATTTGGGATCGTTTCAAACAAACCAGCCTAAATTCTAGGGTATTGCGTCATTTTATAACAGAGTTCCCATGGCCTCTTTCTGGCTCCATCATCCTTGGATTTTGTCTAAAGTTTTTGTCAAGACCAATCATACGAATCCAAACTCAATGGTGTTTCGTCGTTTTGTCAGGGTTTTATTACAAAGTTCCCACGGCCACCTTCTGACTCCATCATAAACCTTGGATATCATCTAGAACCAGAGTCCTTGTCAAGACAAATTATACGAGCCCAAACTCACTGGTTTGTGTCGTTTTATTATAGAGATACCATGGCTACTTTCTGGCTCCATCATCACCCTAGATATCTTTTAGGACCAGAGTTCTTGTGTTCTTGTAAACCAAACGAGCCTAAATTTGACGGTGTTTCGTCATTTTATTACAGAGTTGCCATAGCCACCTTCTGGCTCCATCATCAGAACTTGGATATCATCTAGTACCAGAGTCCATGTCAAGACGAATCAAACGAGCATAAACTCGATAGTGTTTCTCCATTTTATTACAGAGTTCCCATGGCCACCTTCTGGCTCCATCATAGTCTCATATTGTCATGAAAAAATACACTGTTTTAAACAAGTATTTTAAGTGTACTAGCGACCCGCCCTCGCTTCGCTTCTTTCTTTTTTTGCACACCCAAAAATAAAACAAATATCGTACAGTCGTTACCTTTGCTCCAGAAGACGCGCATGAATTTATTTTCGCTCGCGTTATTTTTTGCGACAACTCCTAAGATATTCATTTAAATAGTTAAAGATTAAAATAATGTGCATGAAATGCTTCAGGTAACAGACGTATTTAAGTTGATAAGGATTAATACTGTATCCTTCTAAATAGCTTTCCAAATTACCGCATTGTATGTGACCGATTTTTTAGAAGATTATAATGGGTAAAGTGAGCTATTCTTAAAAGATAGATATATGCCATCGCGGACTTTTTTGTAGATCTATAAAAGAGAAACAATTCCATCATACATTATTTTGTTATAGCACAAAATTTTTATGCAGCGTTTTCGATGCAAGCTCCCAGTCGGCTTAATTTTTGGCAAAATGTTAACCATTATCGTCATATATCTACCAATTTAGATAAAACCTTAACTTATTATACACTTAAACCTTCCTCAAGGATCATTCTATCATTTGGTAAAAACCGCATGAAAATCCGTTTAGTAGTTTTTGAGTTTATCGCGAACAGATAGACAGATGCGGCGGAAAGACTTTGTTTTAAAACATCTCGGCGGACGTAACCGGCGATGTGACGTCACGCCTTAAACGGTCAAGACCGCGCTGATTTTAAAAACATTCAACTTTGAAAATTAATAAAAAAATCAGTTTTTGAGATATCTAAAAAATTCTTTCACCAATATTTTTTAGATTTTACGTTTGATTTTTCTATATTATAAAATAATTACACTCATCTTCCCCATTGAAAATTAAAAAATATCGAAAATAGTATGATTTTGTTTGAATTACCTCGATGATTGGTCGTATTACTTCTTTGTTTATGAACTGAATAATATAATTATTTTTTTGTTGGAAGGGGGATATCTTAAGTGTAGTTTTTTAACCGACTTAAAAAAGGAGGTTCTCAGTTTGACCCGTATTTAAGTATGTTTCTCCGCGATTATCTTACGTTTGGCTGAGCCGATTTTTCTACATAGGTATATAATATACCTTACCTACAAGGTACCTACACTAAAAATAAAAAATTGTTTAAAAAAAACAAAAAACCGACATCAAAAAACCTATCTCTAAAAAGCAAGAAATAATATTCGTAATAATAAAAATACGTCTATTGAAGTCGGGTGGGGCTTTTAGAATAAAAAAAAAGGAATTTGTGCTCCAGCCCCACCCGACTTCAATAGACGTATTTTTATTATTACGAATTTATTTCTTGCTTTTTAGAGATATGTTTTTTGAAGTCTGTTTTTTGTTTTTTTTAAACATTTTTTTAAATTAATTGTTAAAAAGAGATGGTCCAAAAATGTATGGAGCCTGGGCCAGCCCCTGGACCGCCTAACTCTATCGCTTTGACTCTGGCTTTGGTTTATGACGTCAGTGCACTGTCCGTCCTTGTCATCTTGTTATGATATGACAAGGACGGATAGAGCATTGCTATCGCTCTGGCTAAAGCTTTGAGTTAGGCGGTAGGGCCCCAGGTCTATGTACGGCATAGAAAAATGAAGGAAATGAAATTTTATGTCGATTCAGACTATTAAATTTTCATGATTTAGCTTTATTTTCTGGCTCAAAACACTTTAAAATACTTTGTGACATTTATACCGAGATGGCGGCATGTCAATGTCATTTTGACAACTCAATCTATATATATCTCATGATTTGCAATAATTTTTGAAATGGATTTGAAACTATTTATTTTATCTGGTTGGACTGACGAAATAGTTTTAACAGTGATAAACCTAGTGGTATCTACTCAAATGCGACATACCTAACCTATAAGTACCTATAGGTAGTGCGTGGAAAATCTCAACATAAATCATCAATGAGCCAAAAAATTACTAGCAAATTTTAAATATTTCTATTTTTCTGAGAATCCTTATATTTTTACCTGTTTTTTGGTGTGCCGTACATATACCTGGCCCAGATTGGACCTTCTCCTTTAACTTATTATACGGGTGGCAACTCTAAATTGGTATGCTAGATTGGAATATGTAATCGCGGCCATAGAGTACATTATTATACTAGAGATAGAGTTATCAGTCAGACCTAATGATCAACGCCATCTAACGAAATGTGACAAAAAGTGTACGATATTATAATATAGGTACTAGTAGGTTTCTATAAATCTTGACTTGTAATTTTTTTGGGAGGTAACCGCTATGTCATGAAATAATTTAAAATAATTTACTTCATAGCTAATCAGCTTTGACTATATAAAACTGTGAAAGACACACGATACCGCGATTCAGCACGAGATAGCGACATCTCTCGACTGTTTGACAAACGAAAAATGAGCGCCATCTATCAAATCAATCCGCAACTAAAATCTTAGGCCGCGCTCCCTTGTAGTGAGTCAAGTACTAAGTGAAAAGCCCCTGGGGCCCTACCGCCTAACTCAAAGCTTTAGCCAGAGCGATAGCAATGCTCAGTCCGTCCTTGTCATATTGTAACACGATGACAAGGACGGACAGTGCACTGACGTCATAAACCAAAGCCAGAGTCAAAGCGATAGAGTTAGGCGGTACGGCGGCTGATCGCGGCTTAATGGACCCCCTAAACGACGCTACTCCCAAACTGTCAAACCGTGCGTCATGGTACGCTTCGTCCATACATAAAAAATGGTGAACGGTTTAAGAGCGTGTATTAAAGCAGGCCCTCCGCAGGCCTGCTAAATCGAGGTCATGGTACGAAAAAGTAATGCCGTTCAATATAAGTCCTGCTATAAGAGCTCATAGTAAGGCCCCTGGAATACATCCATTGCATGCTTTTTTCGCGTTTCTTTGTTTTAGTTTGACTTTGACGTTTTTTTGACAGTAAGTCAGTACAGTTTGTCTTTGTATTCTGTGGTACAGTAACGTAAATTGACGTTCTTCTCTTTTTCTCGCAAGGATTGCGCTACCTACCTCTATAATTGTAAAAAATAAATTATCCGTATACAAAACAAGGCCGGTCGTCGCGCCAGAAAACCTAAAAAGGACGATCAAAGACATAATGGAAGTCGATCAGTATACTGCAGCTGCTACAGAATGGAGCTACGTCGCCGGCGAGAGCTCGCGGCTGCCTCTCATCGATGAATCGTCGACTTTGGGAACGCAAACGCAATCCCCGAAAGATAGGTAAGTAAACTGTGAGAATCCTAATAAACTCACTGTTCATTGCATTTGTCGGGCTTCCATCAATTTCACACAATGTGGGGATCTTGTTACGCAGGTGGCGGTCCAAAAGTGACCAACGTGGTAACGACCTGTGTATACTAAAGTAGATAGTATCTTCCGCCCACTCTTTTTAATAGTGGTCACGACTATCGATAAATAAATTATGAAACATCAGCCAACATTTTTAGTAGCATTCATAATCTGTACAATGACTGCTTGTGCTATTAACCAACTTAGTAGGTACTTATGTACTAAAAGTTTGATGACTTTGATCACAATGAAATTAATTATTCTGCTATCCTTTCTATGATATCAAATTAAGTTAAATCTATTTGTCGATTATGTATTGTTTCTCAGTCTATAATAATATTATGGCTATTAGAATGTTAATTTGACCTTTTCAGTACCTACTTACAAAGAACTTAAAGAGCAATATAATATTTTTTTGAAATATTGGTCTTTATTATTTCACATATGGGCACATAGATTTTATTAGCTAAAATATACTTAAACATACTTAAATAGCCATTTTGCATTTGTATTTTGTATAGCTGAAAATCAGTGGTTTGACCAGATCAGTGATCAAAGCGAGCCCTAGAAAATGAGACACAATAGATTTTCCATTGTTGTGCGGCCAGTGCCCTGTTTATCAAAACTTACAAGCTACAAGTAAAATTTACATAAAAAATTTTACAAGTTCATGTAAATTATGTCTTTTTCCAAATAATTTATGCAAGAAACTTGTAAAAATTGTCAGACGTAATGGAGGGTCGCCAGACACCCTCTGAAACAGGGTTGGAAAAAATCATGTTTTTTTGCAAAAAATAAAAAATCACAGATTTTTTGCTTGAGCCTTTAAAATCCACTTAATATAGTGCGTGAAACCACAACGTGCTTTTGTTTGACTTATTTAACACTTTAATTCGGAAGAAACACAAGTAAAGATCAATAAAACAGTTCAAAATAAAAATGCCTGGTGAAAGTTAAATATTAGGACAGATGATTTGGCGGTTTTTTTAGAAGAAAAAACACTATAAAGCAGTAATTCTAACACAAAGTTACATATAATATACATTTTTATGTGTCTATCAATTATTTAAAATTAAGAATTTTATATTTTTATACAAATAGGAAAGAAAAAAGGCAATTTGATTTAATCAATGATTTTTATTCAAAAAATCATTTGATTTAAATCAATGTGATTTAATCATGCCAACCCTGCTCTGAAATACTCAGGAATTTCCATTGAGTTTTTTACAAGTTGTAAGTTTTTTTTACAAGTTTTGATTTTTTTGATTAACGAAATTACTAATATAAGGGTGAAAACATATTAGTTAAATAAACAAAAACATTTGTAGCATTTAATTTAATGTGTTTTGCTAAACGGATTTCTGGAATAATTATTTTCATAAGGCAAATGCTTCTTTTTAAAAAGTACAAGACTTGTAAGTTTGATAAACAGGGCACAGATCGGGCCACTCGGGCATTGACAACTTAATAGCAAATACATTGCAGAGCTGTGACTTTTTGCACTGTTTATACACTGTTTTATCTTTATGTGTGTATCTGTAGTGTCAAATAATAATGTTGTATATCTATCTATGGACCAATATGACTGTATTGTTTGGGTTTAACATTATAAACATATTTCAGATTAATAGCTGTGCTGGATCAGGTGGAGATGAGGGTGGAGCGGTTGCGGCGAGACACGGTCAGGATTGAAGAGGAAAAGGACTCTTTGCTCTCCACTCTGGACAGTGTCAAGAACTCTGAACTTCTCATTGATATAACTGACTGTGAGTGGTTAAACATATCGGTGAAATTATTAATAACAGCAGTTATCTTACAAGTTTAACCCACTTATTAATACCACCTAGGAATATACCACTGCTAGCATTTATTAATCGCCAAATTGATACCAGTGCAGTGTCTACACACTGTCCACACAACAGCAATAATAAAAAATTGCAACAATAAATGTATCTAAGTATTGTATCGTCAACAACCTGCATGTTGCAGATTGAAAGAACAGTTCTTGTTAAACTTTGACAGCCTTATTAATAAACAAAGAGTTGTTTATGCCTGGTTTAACCAAAAATATTGCTTAGCAATATTACTCTTTATGTTTGATGTATCAAAGCCATCTTTTTGGTTAAACTAGGTGTAAACTTACTTTTTGTTTATTAATAAGGCTGTCAAAGTTTAATAAGAACTGTTCTTTCAATCTGCAACATGCAGGTTGTTGACGATACAATACCTAGATCATTTATTATTGCAATTTTTTATTAGTGCTGTTGTGTGGACAGTGTGTAGACACTGCACTGGTATCAATTTGGCGATTAATAAATGCTAGCAGTGGTATATTCAGAGGTTTAAAGTGTTCTGTTTTAAATTTTTATCTGTATTGTCAGTGTAATTTACAGTTACTTTTTATCTACGACCTTTTAACAATACCCCATGGTGTTGAATACTAATAACTAATTACCATGAGTAATTCTTACGCTATGCTTGGCTGTGCACCAAACAGCATGAATATTTATGAGTTTTGCTATAGACATTGGTGTCGATTCGGTTGGTACAACTAAACTAAATTGACAGGACTAAACTTGATTTTAGCATCCTGTTCTTGTCTTTTCGATACCAAAAGAGAAGGATGGAAAACTAAATTTAGTTTAATCCTGTCAATTTAGTTATGTCGTTGCCAACCGAATCGACACCATTGTCCACATAACCCTACACAACAGGTTAAGATCATAACCTTCACAAACAATTTAACTACTAGCGGTTGCTTGCAACTTCGTCGTTGTTGCTTTTATCTTTCCCCGGGGAAAGTTATTTTGAATTAATAAAGTTTATTTGGCAATAATAAGTTACATGTGTTTGCAACAATCAAAGTACAACCAGGGGGGTATCACTCCGCGCTTAAACTTTTATATTAGCCTACTGCTCGCGGCCCACTCCAAGAGGGCCATTGTCGAGGGATATCACCGCGCCGACCGAAACGCGCGGCCGCGGCGTGTGCAAGCGCCGAGAGCGCAGCGCGTGAACGTCAGTCAAGCGCCGAATGCGAAACTGCATGCACTTCGTTTTTGATACTTAATTACTAACGTACCTACCTACCTACCAAAGTTTATTGTATTTTTTGTATACATATTTACATACTTAGTTGTATCGAAGTTCGAAATATGGCACCAGTAAAGAAAAAAGCTAAAAAATACTATTTTTTTTCACCCATCCCATAACCGACCCTTGCAAAAGTTGCTTAACCTCCGCAATCGTTGGGCCAGGCGCTATAACACTGCGCCTTTGAGCTTCTCTAACTACTTAGAAATACTTATTATTTATGCTCTTTAAATATGCTCAGCTCACCTATTAGGTAGATTTATTTTATTTTATAAGTAGGTACCTATTAGTAATTTCATTGTTTATTCATGGGCATAACGAATGTTTTCTATGATATCAGTAACTAGCGAGTAGCAACCCCGAAATGTGTCGGTTGAGACAGAGCTATGCGACAGAAAGAGACGCCTCTCTTTCTTCTTCGTAGGTGCATATAATTTTATCCACGCAGCGTTGTGCAGTTTGAAATTGTACTTTATTGCCGTGCAGCGAGAGTAGCTTATTATTTGATGGTCCTCGCGGGGACCGACTTCTGTACGTTAGTACTATTATATATTCTGTGGTACAACTACATTCTTACCCAACACCCTATTTGTCAGTTTTCTTATTCAAACAAATTACACAAAGTTAAATTTAATTTCTGGATGAAAGGTAACCAATGTCCTTTTTTGTACCCTTGACAATGTGTAATGCAAAATTTCATGATGATCTTTTGCTGTAGTTTAGACATGAAGGAGTAACAAACAAACTTACTTTCACATTTACAATACTAAGTGAGGACTTGTTATCTGTTTATTATAACTATTTCTAGTATGCCATTATTTTTGGTATGTTTATTTAAATATTGTTGTCAAGCTATTTGTTTTAAACAGTTGTCATATTTGTGATCACTTAATATTTTATTAACCGACTTCAAAAAAAGGAGGAGGTTCTCAAGTCGACGGTTTTTCTTATGTATGTTTTATCTTCTTGGTCTATGGTTTTATTAATGTTAAGTGAGGATTTATTGTTAATTATCTGTAAGCACCAAACTAAATACTGCTTCAACCAAAAATAAAATTAACACCAATATCTTGTTATGTATCAGGTGATAAGGAGGATATCGTGCGATACGCAGACCGGATATTGGCGCGAGCGCTGACGGTGGAGGTGGCCGTGCGCACCGACCGCGACGCGCAGCAGGAGGAAGCGCTGCACCAGGTACTAGAACAAGCATGCTCTAAATAATATATTAGAAAAAAATACGACTCGCACCAGATCAAGTCTCGGACGGGAATCGAACCGGCGACCTTTGGATGTCTGGTCTAATGCTCTGACCACTGAGCCACCGAGTCAGGGCGAAGCCCGTCCGATTGATCTGGTGCGACTCTTATTTTTTCTAATATATTATAATAGTTATAAAAATAGCATTGTGAATGCAAAAATGACAAATTTAAAAAAGAATTTAGGAATATTGATAGTACTATACTTTAGTTATTAGGATGTTCGTAATCACATGATGATAATATCTTTTATTTTCGACCCAGGTGAACATGTACATCGACCAACTAGTGATATCAGTGCACGATGACGCGGTGATCGCTCACAGCCGCTGTCAAACATACATGAACGCGTGCACATCGCAACCAGACCCCTCCAGCGGCACCGACAAGAACTTCGAATCGGCCATCTTGGGATGCACGCTTGACGACCAGAAGAGAGTCAAGAAACGCCTGCAAGGTCTCCTGGACTACATCGCGAAGCTCAACATCACCACTTGCTCGTGAGTTGAAGAGTTGCTTCAGGACACACTCGTCCGGAACTGATCAGCCTATCTTATTGTCTGATTTCAAAAGCTATCGTTATCGCCTTCAGGTTGTGATACATTGATACTTATTTTTGGCACAAATAAAAACATATCAAAGAAATGTAAAAATGTATCACATCCATCTGTCAAATGAAAGCGATTGCGATAGATTTTGAAATTAGACAATCAGCCCACGGGTTGTACTGCCAGCTTCTCTTTTAGTTTGTACAGTGTGCTGGATGAATGTGAGGGAGTGGTTACAACCAAGTACTTGTTAAAAGTGCAAAAGTCGTCGGACGCGTTTTAACTAAAGCAGTCTTCACTGTTTAAGAAACGCTTCACAGCAAATGTAAGAGAGAATATAAATGTTTATATGCTAGTATGCTCTGGGTGCGTCCAACGATTTGCGTACAAATATCTCTGATCCGCATTTATAAGACATTAAAATAGTGTATCAAACAAGTAGTGTGTCATTTCATCTGTCATCCATCAATCGACAGTTATCAGTATCATTATATCTAGCGATATAATTTAGCCCGCTCGTGATCCAATTATATCATACGTCGTTACTATGTTAAGAGCGTCCGCCAATGGAAAAAAAATCGTAGTGCTTAAATAAAGACGACATTGTGAATTGTGTTCTTTTAGTGTACTCCGTATAAGATTTGTGATACTTTTTATCGCTTAAACTATATTTTCTAGTCTGTCGTTTAGTTTAATTGAGTTTTAAAGTGGCAACTTTTAGCAAAAAAGTGGCCACTTTTAGCAATAAACTAAACGACAACTAAACTACAGGTTATTAAATATTGTTTAAACGATAAAAAGTATCACAAAGCTTATTCGGAGTACACTAGAAGAACACAATTCACAATTTCGTCTTTATGTAAGCACTACGATTTTTTTTCCATAGCGCTAGTGTAGAGCAGTAATTCGCTAGTAGTTCTTATTTAGTTATGAAATGGCTAGTAACTTTAGATAGGTGCTTTATATGTTTCACTTACGTAATGCCACTTTCCTCCATGTTCATCCACATAGCAGTGGTTATAAGCTTTGGCAAATGTGATATCTGTGTTAGTATTTTTTTTGTATTTCCTTATACGTTTGTATAGTTGTTATATCTCACGAAGTCCGTCGTCGACGCTCTTATCTCTTTGCATTAAAGTTGAAAATCGTTTAATTCATCGGACATCATGGAATACAACAACTATAATAGTGAAATATTTGTACACATAAGGACCTTTTACATGTAGCTTAGTTTCCAAGTACCTTATGAATAGCTATTTAAAATTTGTCAAAGTTTCTAAGCACCAGTTTGTTGTTGTTATTAGTTTTACACAATATTTATGTATTAAGTACAATGTCGGATGATGTTGGTTTTTGATCTTATTTAATTGGAAATTGCAAGTGATATACGCTTATCCGGTTAAAGCATTGTGTGATGGTGGAACTTCATCTTCTTTAAATGCTGTGTGAATTAAGTGTTCATACATTTATTATAAATGTTGGATATTAGGATCCTAACAAGGCGGACCACGCGAGTTCCCACTCGCGTGGTCCGCCTTGTTAGGATAAAAGACGATATTTAAATCAAACTTTTATAATATTGAGAGGCGCGTTTACAAGTTGGGTGCGCCGGTGACGACTGCCCGGCACCTTGTTACACAATACAAAATTGGTTCGGTAATATGAACCTTAAGGAACATACTGTGTCCCTACAATAAACAGCCGCGAATTTTAGTATAGGTAATCTAAAATTATCCATTTTGTATAGAGAACCCTGGCTCTCGATGTTTCAATACTGCCCCCCTACAATGACTGTCAAAAGTAATATCGAAGCGATGTTGAGATGGCGCTATACGCGATGTAAGTATAGCTATTTCTCTATCACAACATCACTTTGATGTTGCTATATGAGCTCAGAGCACGGCCTCTGTTTTGAGAAATTTCAAGGCACCCATTGCTTGTAAATTTGAATTTAACAATTTTATAAAGTTAATTTTTACAACCAAGAGCAACCTCAATGTAAAATAGGTGTTATTGCCAGTGATTAGAGTTTATTATAAAATGGCGATGAAATCCACTGCCAACTTAGTTTGTCTTGAAACATTGAAGTAAAGATTTCTTTTGTACTTACGTTTCTTTATACGAAGTGTAAAATTTGCTGACCGATTTAGGATGTACCTACTTGATATCCGACATGCTCAATGATGTTGGAGTTAGATTGGAGTAGCTTTAAGGTGGTACCCTGAGCGAAAGTGGCGCCGCGGTGAATTATATTTAATATTATAATTCTAATACACCATTTTAAAAATGTTTATCGTGGAGATTTTAGGGCCCACAGTCTAGTATTTTTAGACGGTATCGTTACATTCCCTCGTAGTCACTGCTAGAAGTAGATAGCAAAACTGCTAAAAGTGGCCGTTTTTGACACATTTGCTATCTACTTCTACGAATGACTACGAGGGCATGTAGTGATACCTTCTAAAAATACTAGACCATGGGCCCTAAAATCTCCACGACAAACATTATTAAAATCTTTTTCTATTAATAACTTATTAAATAGAAACCTCTGAGGGCGCCACTTTCGGTCATACAACCGCCTTAAGAACATGAGTTGGATAAAATTAGATGATGGTGTCACTAATTAAATAATGGCGAAGGCAACTGTCAAAATGGCGCTGCGTACGCTTGTTCCACGAATACTGTCAAAACAAAGGACTACTTTAAAAAAATAGTTTTTTAGCTTTAAAATGATCAAATTCTGTGTAAATAGGCTGTAAAAATGTTGGCAATAATAGAATAAAAACGTCTTATATTAGCTTTCAATTCCGGCACTTGCATTGAACTTAGATTGTAAAATAGTCTTTTATATCTATTTTGGGTCAATGGGACTTTTTCGGTAAAAAAATACCACAAAATAAATACAAGTTTTCCTATAGTTTACAGGCGAAACGTCTACAAACGTACGCAGCGCCATCTACAATTAGCTTTGCGTTTCCCCATTGGTTCTGATGTAGAAACAACGTGTACGTGAAATTGTGAATTGTTGAAAGCATCTCACTTAAGGCGATTAGTATCCTCACAGTGGCGCCCTCACCTGAATTAAATTAATTTCTCGCTAAGTACATACTGTATCGAAAATACAAACGTTGCGATTGAAGCTAAAGTTCTATATGTTATTAACAAACAAAAACCTCAGTAAAATACAGTTTGTTGTAGTAGTAGAGTAAGCAAAAGAGCAAAAAGTGGCCACTTTTGGCACTTTTGCCTACTACTACTACAACGAACTATATTTTAGAGAGTTTAATATTTGTAAATAAACTATAGAACTTTAGCTTCAATCGCAACGTTTGTATTTTCGATACAGTATGTACTTAGCGAGAAATTAATTTAATTAAGATGAGGGCGCCACTTGAGGGTACTAATCACCTTAACCAACGTAATTGTCTTTAGCGAAAGTAAAAGAGAATATTAGATGATTTTTTCTGTACAGAAATTCGTGCATCCTCAACCTAATAAACTGTATGCATTTATTTAGTACCACATAGGGCGCGTTTAGCATGTCGCCCACATGTACTCACGCTTTAGTTGTGGTGTTTAATGTCGATTTTTGATTAATTTTTTGAGTATGCACTTAATTCCTCTCGGAAAAAATATCTGTGATGGCGACAGTGCCAAATCAAGTAATTGCTGGAAACAATTTAAATTTTTGACGCCATCGTTTTGCTAGTTTTTCATTCACAAGTCCATGAGAGGTCTCATTCTTGCTAAATAGGTACTATACTATAATGCATGTAGTTTTCAGTTTTTTGATAAATACTATTCGCTTTGGTATTTTTTACGATCATTACAATCGCACTGTCGTCATCGTATACTAGTCCCCAGGGATTGATAACGTTATTTTTAAATGTAACGTTATTTCTTACTTTATGTCAATAAATAACGTTACTTTAGATAACGTTACATTGAAATTAACGTTAATTCAGTAAATAACGTTAATTTTAACGTTATTTCTTACTTTTTGTTACCGTTACTTTAAAATTAACGTTATTAATAACGTTACTTTTTTAACGAATAATTTATCGGGACTATAGGGATGTTGACTAATGAATAAAATAACGAAATACTAATAAAAATCGTAAACATATTAAACTTTTAGAGTAGCTTGTATACCTCTTGATTTTATATATTGCATATTATTTGTTTTATGACCCTTCAAAGTTGGGTGGACAAGTCCATTTAAAAAGTATACAATTTATTAAAATAAATGATACCTTTAATTAGTCCGTAAAATGTATAGCAAATTTGTCGAAGAAACCATTTTGATAAACACAATATTTAATATAGCTGCTGAACAAATTTCCTATGCGTTGCATACAAACTTGCAAGGCGTGACGTCATAACGTGCAAGCCATTAGTATGGAGCGTTTTTGATCGAGTCCATTTGTGTGCATTTCACACTGTGATATCTCGGGCAGTTTTCATGCTAGCGAATTAATTCTTATACCAATGTTTCTTTTTTTGAGAGGTAATTTATGTAACATAAAATAAAAAAAATAGTCAACATCCCTATTGTACTGGTAAAGTTTAACGCTATATTTAACGATAAATTTACCGGTACAATAATTTTAACATTATTTTTACCGGTAAATTTACCGACAAAATGTTTTAACGGCATTTTTAACGTTATTATTTTTGTATCGTTATTTTTCTTAACGGTATTTCAATCTCTGCTAGTCCCCCTAGCATGCTTACCGAAACGCGATATGATATAGCGATTATCGCTTTTAACTGTCTAAAGACATAGTTTTGTGTGTCGATACATCGCTATATCACACGATAATATCGTGTATCAGTGGTCGTGCTACAGGGGCTGTGCCTTATTGTGTATTGTGGTGCAAGGGCGGTGAGTGAAGAAGAGGTTTGTAACTTTTATACTAAATTTTACCAGAGATATCAAGTATATTATCTTTAGGAAAATATCTAGTGTTTCCATGAGGCCTGTCGTGCCTTTTTTTCGATATATTTACGCTATACTTGCACAGCATCGCTTTTTAAATATGTTTTGCTAGAAATTCCAAGTTAAAATATATATTTTTTTGTGTATCAGTCTACGTTTTTATTGAAAACGGTTGTTTTAATTCCAAACTACAAATAAAATATCGTCATTGTAAATATCACATAATTTGTATTATGCCGTCGCTACGTAAACAAGACATGGTTCCTGATCTATACATACTTAGTTTTAAATTTTATTTTACCCTTAATAGTGGCTCTGCCTGCCTAGCATGACCGATTTATATCGCGTGATATAGCATTTTATCGACACTCAACTAGTAGTGGTTAATATATCATATAGCCGTTATAAATAAAGGCTTTATAAATATAACGTATAACGTCCGTTATATTCAAGCTCCCAAAGAGCTTTAATATATTATATTCCTCTATAATCTTTGGACTTATCGTTATGAAATGTTATGAGAGCGTTATGCGTTGCGCGAGTGAGTGACTGAGTGAGTGATTTGAAAGGGCTTTAATATATTAGTTATAATAAAGCTTTAACCACAGAACAGACTACGTCATTTATCATGTGAGGCAAACCTGCGCTAGGTTATTCGGTTGTTTGAGGTTAGAGCTTTATTATAGCTCTTAAAAAAGCCTAATAAATTATTAAAGCTTAAAGCTTTTAATATAATATTGGAAAACAGCCGTTATCAACACCTTTACACTCAACTGTCAAACTCCTTTGGCTTTTTGACAGTTAAACGTGATAAAACGCTATATATTACGCGATATAAATCGATCATGCTAGGCAGGCTGATTGTTATCATGACGCGAAAATTAAGTCGGCAATGTACCACAGAACTGTTTTTTTCAACCTATATTGAACCCTATTGGTGGATAATAATAAAATCGGTTCCAAATTAGACAAATGCACCATATTAGGCATAAGGTGGCACACAAAACCACAAACTACTTTTAATTTATCTAAATTTAACTATGTCAGTAATATATCATTTTGGCTTTAATATTTTTTAAACCTAAATTAATCTGTTAAAAGATTAGGTACTGAAGCAAATAATGGTATTGCGCTATTAAATTAAAAATGTGAGTAATTTGTGACGTCATCCTGTCAAACCAACTTCATTACAGTACATTTTGCGTATAAAACTGAAGTCAAATTGGTTTGACTATGATTTATTCTTATTATTATAATCGCATAGTACCTAATGAGGTGTGGAACTGAGGAACGAATGGCACCACAAGCAAATGTCCTAAACTAGTTTTAAATGTTCCATTCTGTTGCTTTTTTATTTTCTACTCAATGTGTTTTTATAAGTTCATTGTCATACTAAATTGTAACGTTTACATACGATTTTGGTCACTTACTTACTTTTATTTGTCATTGTAATGTACCTATTAAACTTAATAACGAATTGATAGCTTAGCGACATTTTCTTCACTGTCTTAAAATTGTCGAAAAATTGTTCTTGAGAATAATATAATACTGGCTATTTATTACGTATTTTGTTTTAGTTATATACCTTACCTATTTAACTTTATTGTCGTATTACTTCACTTGATTTTCAACTTTAAGTATGAATCAGTTTGATATTTTTTGGTGTTATCGATATAAGCAATATCAATTAAAGTATGCTCTATTTATCAAGTGGAATATTATCATGTGAAAAAGAAGGCTAGAAATCTGTAATGACAATAAAATCTGAAAAGTATTATTGATAGAATTAGTGTTACATATTTGTTAGTGAGATTGAGAACAAGGCAAAATTCTGAATGACAAAATAATTTATTACATTTCCATAAAAATACAGTATATTTTTATATTTACATAATTCGTTGCAACATTTTTATGCCCTCATTTGATGACTATTAACCAAAACGGTTGTTTAGACATCCTCCTATACAACTTATATGAGATGTTTTGCACTCTAGCCAAAGTCGCATTTCCAAAGGCGATAATCAACTTCGCCATCAAACGATGTATGTAGAGATCGCGCCACGAAAGACCGCTGAACTACAAGCGAACGAGGAGGAATCTATACTTCTTCCGAAAACATAACATACATTTCCACTCACCTTTTATCAGCGGTCTTTTTGCGTAACGTTTACTTATCTATTTTTAGTTGATCTCCATACAAACGGCGATAACGTTTCCCACCTTCTAAACCTTAACCTACAGCAATGAATTTTTGGTATGTTTTTGAAATGCCTAAAAACTAGGGCTGTACGTTTTGACTTTTAAAATATTCATTGTAGATTTGAAAATATTGGCACTTCTGTGTTTTGTATGAAATCACTAAAATGCAAATATTTCGAAATCTATTATAGATATTTAAAAAATTAAAACGTACAGCTCTAGTATTTAGGCATTTCAAAAAAATACCTTAAATTAATGACTGTAGGTTAAGGTTTAGAGGGTGGGAAACCTTATCGCCGTTTGTATGGAGACCACGTGCTTGACAATCCTCTTAAAGATGTGCGCGTGCCAGACTACACATGCGCCACAAAAAAAGTTGGAAATCTGACTTTTTGACTGATAGTCGGAATTTGTTGCACAAAAACTAGAATCTGTCAGTCTTGCGTTTTCGAGATCTGCGTGGCGCAGCTGTAAAGACGACTACAGCTGCGCCACACAAAGTCAGCGAAAATCTTATTACTCGTGTGTGTAACTGTGTAACCGTTAGTTTGTCAGAATTTGGCGCACAAAAACCAAAATTTGTCAGCCTTACGTTAAGGAGATAATGTGTGGCGCAGCTAGAGACATAACTTTTCTTGTTCTTGCAAACGAAGTTGGTTATTGTTTTTACAAATTTGTGACTTTGTCCTTGGCTGAACACACAAAGTAAGTGGGTAGTACTTACATAATTTGAGATTATACATTATACTTATTCATTGTAGCATTACTAATCTAATCACCATTGCACTAGCAAGTTTTTACATGACTAATTTAGTATTTACACCTATGTTCCTATAAATAAAAGTAACTTAATAGACAGAATATTCTAGTTAGTCATATACTATACATAACATAAGATAAGCGAAAGACTTTCAGATTAAAACATAATGGGTTGTTAGTACTTAAGTTATTTAAATCATACATAGGCATGATTCTGTTTAGAACAGTCAGCAGTATACCTTGGGTTACCACAACATGTCAAACAATTTCTTTTGAACTTAACGTCTAACATGTTTCGGTACCTATCAAATAAATTGAAGGAATTTGGCAGTTTTATATACACTGGTGTGCTCCTGACTGTACAGTCGGCGCCAAAAAAAAAAAAATTTGACACAAATTAACCTTATCTCAAGACAGTGAGGTGCACTTTCAAATGAAAGTGCACAATGCACATGCAGATCCTTTTGGCGCTAACTGTACATTCGTAAGAATGTTCCTCGGAACGTAGATATGTAATGTAAAGTAGTGATATATATTCGATAGTGGTAAACTTGCTCGGTTTTCACCAATAAATCAATCCTAGATTTTGAAGCTGAATAAATCCTAAAAATTATATGTAGGTAGTTCATTGTCTTTGCAAATGATGTAAGTATGCTTAAAAATAAGTTTTAACGTTTTGATCATGGATGCTTAATTATCTCAAAACAAAGATTTCATCGAGATCACCTCGTAAACGTCTGTTTGAAGTGCGTAGGTAATGTTTGTTGCTACCGAACGTGTTTTTTTAGTTGCTTCGTTTTGAACTATTACGCCGGGTCCATAGCGCGTGTTTTGCTTTACACAATCAACAAATACATCTCAACATTCACAAAAAAAAAGAATCGTAGGTATGAGGATTTTGTTGAATGTTAGATGTTTTGTTGATTGTATAGGGCAAAACATGCGCTATGGACCCGGCATTATACATACGTTGGGTAACTTGGGTACCTAAGTATGTTTAGATTCGGCACTTGCACATATGATCACTATTCTTTAAAAGTTTCTTCGGGAAGACTTAAAAGGCACAGGCTATGTTCATGCTTGGGGTCACAGTATCCTGCACGCGTTTTTGAAGACACTTTTCTTCTTTCCGGCGCGGTGCTTCGCTGGCCTGAGCAGGATCGTGCCGTTGCTGTGGTGGTTCGTGAATGTACCTGGAAAACAATTACATTTTAGTACCTAGGTAGAAGACTAGGGGCCTGTATTTATAAACCGCTCCCAACGTTGAGAGTGAGAGCTATCTCATACTTGAGATGCTCTTCTTGAAACAGCATCTCAGGTATGATCTCAAGATAGATCTCAACGTTGAGAGCGGTTTATAAAAACGGGCCTAGGAGTCTCTATACTTACTCGTAATTTGCTTCTCAACTTTGTAGACACGAGTAGCACATCAGCAGGGTCAAAGTTGAAAGAATGGAAACTTAATAAACGTTACTAACACGGGCTGTATAAACTTGCGATTACTCCTTAAGAGGATTGTCAAGCAAACGGTCTCCATACAAACGGCGATAACGTTTCCCACCCTCTAAACCTTAACCTACAGTAATTAATTTTTGGTATGTTTTTGAAATGCCTAAATACTAGGGCTGTACGTTTTGATTTTTTAAATATCTATAATAGATTTCGAAATATTTGCATTTTAATGATTTCATACAAAACACAGAAGTGCCAATATTTTCAAATCTACAATGAATATTTAAAAAATCAAAAAGTGCAGCCCTAGTTGTTAGGCATTTCAAAAACATACCAAAAATTCATTGCTGTAGGTTAAGATTTAGAGGGTGGGAAACGTTATCGCCGTTTGTATGGAGACCGTTTGCTTGACAATCCTCTTAAACTTAACAGATTTTGGCAGGTGCCGGACTACAGCCACACCCCGGGCACTCCATACAAGCGCCGCGTTTCAACTACCTATTACACAGACGCTACACAGTGGCGTTTTTGCACACACGCAACTGTGTGCGTGAAGTCTAGAACTACTTATTGAATGAGCACACGATTCGGCACACGGACTCGCGCGGTGGGGTGAGGGCGGCGAGCGGAGAGTTTCCTTTCTGTACGGTTGTGAATTCCCTTTTCTTAACGTTCAAATATTGAGGTCTTAGCTTAGACTGACGTGCTAAAACACACTCTTTTAAGTATAGCGCCAGTTACCTATGACGGGCGACACGCAGAGAGGCAGGCCGTCGGCGGCGTCCTCGCGGCGCATGTCGGCGAGGCAGCGCGCCGCCAGCGCGCGGAACACTGCGCCCACGTTCACGTCCTCTTTGACGGACGCGCGCATCAGCCGGCAGCCGAGCGCACGCGCCACTAGCTCGGCTTCATCTCTGAAACATTCGAAAAAGTGGCTAAGACCCGTATTTTTAAACCGTTCTCAACATTGACAGCCTTCTTGAGATCATACCTGAGATGCTGTTCCTATAACGCCGGGTCCATAGCGCATGTTTTGCTCTACACAATCAATAAAACATCGAAACATTCAACAAAATCCTCATAGGTACGTTTTTTTTGTTGAATGTTGAGATGTTTTTGTTGATTGTGTAGAGCAAAACGCGCTTTGGACCCGGCATCTCAAGTATTACTTATCTTAGGATAGCTCTCAAAGTTGAGAGCGGTTTATAAATCCCCTATTATAAAAGCTATCTTTATAGGAACAGCAAGGTTTGATCTCAAGATAGCTCTCAACGTTGAGACTTGAGAGCGATCTCGGGCCTACCTAGGTAGGTATTACAATAAGCTAATTTTGATCTCCAATCAGAACTATAAGTAGGTACTTACGGTCCAACGACGCATTGGTCCATTAGATCTATTTTGTTTTGAACTATAATTGTCGGTATTTCCCCACATTCATTTTCTACCTGAAATCAGAAAACAAGATTTTAATATGAGGATAAAGTAGATTGATTTGAAATAACGCGATACTTATTGGTGCCAAGCAGGAATTTTGCTTTTGATCAATTAAGTTAAGTATACCCTTCAAATCAAGATTGGAAAAAGTTTTTTCCTAGATTTTTTCCTATTTGCTTGAGACTGGACTTTTGGTGTAAAAGTGAGTAACCTTGAGCTTCCAGGAGTGTAGAGCCAGGAAGGAGTCCCGGTCGGTGGTGGAGAAGGCCAGCACGCAGGCGTGCGCGCCGCGGTAGTACGCCTTCGTGATGGCGTCGAACTCCTCCTGGCCCGCCGTGTCCCACAGCATCAGACGGACTTCCTCGCCATCGATCCTGGAGTTACACACCGTTTTGGCATTAGTTTTAGGATAATTTTGTTGATAGTTACATTTGTAATTCTAAAAGCGGGCCTTGCATTTTAGTCTCTACTAAATTGTTAAACATGTTGAACTTGCTGAAGCACCCGCTCATCTAAGATCACCTGCCTCAGTATTGATGAGAGTACCTGCTCCATATTACGATGTAGGCACTCACTCAATCTGTCGCTCCAAGAAGTCGACGCCGATGGTCTTCTTGTAGTCGCGCGTGAAGGTGCCGCGGCAGTACCGCTGGATCATGCTGGACTTGCCGACGCCGCCGTCGCCCACGATCACCACCTTCAGCGCCACCTCGAGCTCCTCCTCGCGCATCGCGGCATCGGCGCCGGCGCACGCCCCACCAACATTAGCGGTTGCTGTGCTCCTGCAACATTACAGAGGACTCAGTTAAGAGTTTTTGAGAAAGATAGGACACAAGGAAGGCTTTCAGATTCAGAGAATAAGGTTGGTAGCCAATCATATTTTAAATTTTCCTTGTGAAACGAATGTTTTTTTGTAATTTACAGTCGACTTTACCAGTCTTAATTTTAATACTGCGACTCTATATTACAAATGACGTCTGACCAGAATACCAAGGGAATATGTAACTATATCTATGCTCGCCATGCAACGGGAAGATTTCATTGCAAGAGGCGAGCCTGCTGCTTTCAGGAACAACATTAGTTTGTGCTTTCAGTATCCTTACCTAAATGCGAGGAGTTTAGTTAGTCAATTCGGTCGGTAATAATATGATTAAGTATAGGTAAGTAGGTAGTATGTAATTGTGGTAATTACTAATAAATATTTTTGGAAATAGTTATTGAGAAAAAGAAATAACTTGCTTTTCTGTAAGTAAGTAATTAGCTAGGTTAGGTAGCATAGGTTCGCCAACTCTCACCTATCTCTGGTACCTAAGGCCCTTTTCTCATTTGTCAGCGCAGACAGATTAGTACCGCGCGCGCGGTACAGATTCTGTACCGAATCTGTACAGTAACGCTCTATTGAAATATAGGCGTTTCGGTATGCTTTCGGTACCGCGTATAACGAGCACGTTGATGTCGTACCGATGCTGCGCGGACAAATGAGAAAAGGCTTAAGGTACTACCCTGAGCGAAAGTGGCGCCGCGGTGAATTATATTTAATATTATAATTCTAATACACAATTTTAAAAATGTTTATCGTGGAGATTTTAGGGCCCACAGTCTAGTATTTTTAGACGGTATCGTTACATTCCCTCGTAGTCACTGCTAGAAGTAGATAGCAAAACTGCTAAAAGTGGCCGTTTTTGACACATTTGCTATGTACTTCTGCGAATGAGTACGAGGGCATGTGGTGATACCTTCTAAGAATACTAGACCATGGGCCCTAAAATCTCCACGATAAACATTATTAAAATCGTTTTCTATTAATGACTTATTAAATAAAAACCTCTGAGGGCGCCACTTTCGGTCATACAACCGCCTTAAGTAGGTATGTATTTACTTTGGACATCGAAGAAGGGCACCATACACGAGCGGGCAGCCTCGGGCGCTATCTTATAACCGCTGATTTTACTTATGACGCGCGTTTCACTGCGCCCGCGCAGATACCGCTCAGTCATGCAGCCGGATGAGGTATTTGGATTATGTCAACATTCATATTATTGAGTGCCGGGTTTTCATAGTACTGAACATTTCACTAAATATTTGAGAAGAGGCGCCTTTAATAGAGTCGATTGTCATGTTTTTCTCATAAAGAATGACTTGGCGTATCGTGAAGAACAATTTCATTGTTTGTTACCTTACAGAGAATATTTCTTCCTCATACAATTTTAATTCAATTGGTTCTTACTAATTATCATATCTTTTGGTTGATATGCTGATCTATTCCCCACTCATCCGGATGAGTTTTGATAATTATTGAAATACCTACAGCAATTTCCCTTTTCATCCGAAGGCCCGAAGGCCCCACTCATCCGATTATTTTGTAAACCTTTTATGGAAGAAAATTAAGCGAAATTTTGTTCTGAAGGTAGGTAGGTAGGTACTACATAATGTCATATCTTCCTGAATGTGGTGTAAAAGTCAATGGAAGACACAAACCCGTGCTAGACAAGTTTATAATAGTTTATAATATTCCGATAGATTATAATTTATAGGTAGGTAACTAGGTACCTAAGTTCGGGATAAATTTTAGTTTAACAGTTCTCATGTGGTAGGTATGTAGGTACTTGATTATAAACGCAGGTAAACTATTGAATAGAAAGAATTATCTATAAAGAGTAAGGCAACATCTGCAAACTTCGACAAATTGGTGTAAACCAATTCGCCGGTTTTATTAGGGTTCCGTAGCCAAAATGGCAAAAAACGGAACCCTTATAGATTCGTCATGTCTGTCTGTCTGTCCGTCCGTATGTCACAGCCATTTTATTCCGAAAGTATTAGGATTACTGTTGTATATGGGTATCCCTAGCAGTTGAAACTTAGTAGGTAAGTAGTAAATAAATTGGGCATTCTGGCTCACAACAATTGCGTCCAGGGGGCTTACCATCAGCAAATAAGAAACCATTCAGTTCAAAAGCAGGCCGTAAAAAAGACTGCTTAAGGCCTGCTTTCATACTAACCGTTGAGATCATGGTACGAAAAAGTAAGGCCGTTCAATATAAGTCCTGCTATAAGAGCTCATAGTAAGGCCCCTGAACGCTCGCCCAGGCTCGCTCCGCGCGACGTCGGACACAATAGGGATGTTGACTAATGAATAAAATAACGAAATACTAATAAAAATCGTAAACATATTAAACTTTTAGAGTAGCTTGTATACCTCTTGGTTTTATATATTGCATATTATTTGTTTTATGACCCTTCAAAGTTGGGTGGACAAGTCCATTTAAAAAGTATGAAATTTATTAAAATAAATGATACCTTTAATTAGTCCGTAAAATGTATAGCAAATTTGTCGAAGAAACCATTTTGATAAACACAATATTTAATATAGCTGCTGAACAAATTTCCAATGCGTTGCATACAAACTGGCACGGCGTGACGTCATAACGTGCAAGCCATTAGTATGGAGCGTTTTTGATCGAGTCCATTTGTGTGCATTTCACACTGTGATATCTCGGGCAGTTTTCATGCTAGCGAATTAATTCTTTTACCAATGTTTCTTTTTTTGAGAGGTAATTTATGTAACATAAAATAAAAAAAATAGTCAACATCCCTATTGTTCTGAGCCAAAATACCTACCCAATTCATTTAATGAATTTAATGTCGCGCGGAGCTGCGACGTAGCGAGCCTGGGCGAGCGTTCAGGACGCAATTGTTGTGAGCCAGAATGCCCAATTTATTTACTACTTAGGTAGATGTATTCTGTAAACCGCTTAACAATTTTAACACATAATTAAGGGAGGGCTACCCATACATGGAACTGAAACTGAAAAAAAATTTTTCTTCATACCAATACGTGCGGGTCTAGGTATAGCGATAGGTCTTCAAATATGACATTGAGGTTCCTAAGACAATTTTTTCTCAAAGTCAACCGTTTGAAAGATAAACACTGCCAAAGTGGTAAAATGTGTCCCCCCCCTCTAACTTTTGAAATAGGTGAGTGAAAAACCTAAAAAAATATATGCTATAGTTCTTAATAAAAACTTTCACTGAAAATTGGTTTGAACGAGATATAGTAATAATTATGTTTTCGAGATATATCATATTTTCCAAAACCGCAAATATAACTTTGTCATTCATACCAACACTGTGAAAAACAAAGTTATTTTTAAAGACGAAAAATTATAGAGGTATTAAATATGGTATGGTATATAAGGTAACTACGGAACCATACGGCGCGTGGCCCGAAACGCACTTGGCCGGTTTTTGTCAATTTTTCTAATTGAGTTGAGGCTTCAGTATTGAATTGAACCAATCAACAATTTATTGTACCTACCTATTGTACTTATATAAAACAAAAAGCGAGAGAAAAAAAAGAGGCAAATAGCTAACTAGTTGATTAATATTTTCTTTGTATTGTTGTTGTTGTAAGTTATTAATTACCTTCTTAAAAAAAATAAGTAACGCTCTACAGATATTTAAGCTCTTTTTTCGGACACTGCCATGGGCGTAGCCACGGTGGGGCAGGGTGGGGAGCTTACCCCACCCTGGCTCTGACCGTGAGGCACCTAATCTTACCTAAGTAAGAAAATATAAAAATGACGCGGAATTAATGAGATAGGCCCGTAGCAATACAAAATATGCATGGAAAATGCATAGAAAAAAAAATTACCAGGGTAAGACCGCGGGTATAGTTTGCTAGTTACATATTATTTTAGACTGCTGCCCCACCCTGAGCCCATGGCTGGCTAGGCTACGCCCATGGACACTGCCCCCCTAGCACAACCGAAACGCGGTGATCCAATGTTTTAATCTAAGCTATAGTCTTAGTAGGTGATCACAATATATCATTACCTACAAAAACAGTATTATTTCTGTAGTAACGAAGAGTGACATCTCTATAGGAGTTTGTGGGAGCAGCCATCGTAATACATTTTCTAATGAGAATTTGTTCGCAACGTCTCGTGATCAACTATTCTGTGATCAAACATGAAATTGGCACAAGTAAAAAAACACAATATGACACCAAAATAAAAAAAATCCAGCAGATAATTGAATACCTATCTACTGTTAAATTAGTTATACACCTATGTTATTAAGTAAGTAGGTAAGTACCTAAGACAAAAATAAAATTGAGATAAAATATGTCTTGCATTGAATTAAACACACAGTGGCAATAAATTATATCGTTAAAGACTCTTGAACGAGAAATTGGGTTTAGTTTAATTACGAACGAAAGCACGAAATCGTTAATCGATGTCTATAAGATCGAATTTCACACTACTACCTAATTACTTACTTTGCCGAAAGTAATTTCTTGGTGAAGAACTAATGAGTAGGTAGGTACCTACTAGGTACCTACTTAGGTACTTCTACTTATAAACAAATAAATACCTACTCCCGAATGTCAGAGCTGACTTGGCCCAGTGGCTAAAGAGTATTTTGGCTAGGAAACTCATAGCACAGGCACAGTACTACTACACCACAGTACCTAAGTATTTTGGTAAAACACTAAAATAGAGTCTCTCTGGTGATTAATTACATTACAATCTACTAAATACTCATGCCTGCAAGGGGCGTTTCGTTTTTGGTGAAACCACCGTATACCATAATACTAGCGTGTGAAACTTCGTCGTTTAGCACCTATATTTTTTCAATTTTGATATGCGAAAAATCAGTGCTTTATTCATACAACGTATATATTATGATAACTAGGTATTTAGTTGGGTTTTCACTTCATTTCAGGGTCCATATCCTATTGATCGAATTCTTTGCGGTTTCGAGTGTTGTCGACCATCGATGTAAGGTGGCCGACGGCGCGTGCAGGTAACCCGACACGCAGGTACCTACTGTCTGCGGTTGGCTGGAACCGATTCGATACAGTTACCATATCATATTCGATGTCCGGATTCCGATATCGGTGTTTCAATGTGACAAGCTCAACAGTTTAAGACATTTTTAATTTTTAAATAAGCTGAACTTATTACAGTTCTACAGCAAATTATTTATTTCAGTAAGTTTTTTTTAAATCCTTTAAAAAAAAAATAGTCTCAACATTTACTCTATGTACAAGTTTGTGTCAATTTGTCCTTAACAACTTTCCTGAATTCTCATAATGAAAAATGTCTCAGTTTTTTTTATGTTTCAATTAATTTAACACCTAGCCAGTGTTAATATAAGATCTATAGTAAATTGCCAGAAGTAATTGGTGCTCTCGACGGAATCACTAATGGTGCCCAGCACGCAAGCGCTAAGGGGTCTATCCGGCCGGGGCTAGTCGCGGTATGAGATTACGTGCATAACTTTTGATTACATCGCTTAGAAAGACACGAGGTGATGGATAACTTTATTAATTAGTTTTATGATAACTGAAGAACTATAGGCGATTACCTGATAATATGAACTGAAGAATTACGTACTTATGTTATTTTTTGAGTCGTTTGAGTATTTAGGAGTCGCAAACAAAGAAACTTAGAGAAATATATTACACTGGCTGGATGTTAAGACGACTGTCACCCTCAGGTGGCGCCCTCATCTAATTAAATTAATTACAATATGTACTTTGCGAGCAATTAATTTAATAAAGATGAGGGCACTACTTTGAGGTATAGAGGCCTTAAATTAAATGGCTTTTTGCTAGAGTTGACTGTTTTGTATACAGTTATATCAATGAGTATCATTATAATACGACATAGACCTGTCTCGTAATTTCACTATATTAAAATAGCTGAGACGAAAATCAATCGCTTCTGATCGATCAAAATGTATTATTATCAAAATGAGAGCTTTAACCACACGGTCGCAGGCGCAGTTATACGCTGGTTAATTATAGCTGGTTTAACGGCTGGATTTTAACTAAGGCTACGGACTGGTTATTTCGTCTAGCTAAATATTGAGCTCCATTTAATGAGCCTTGATAAAAGTACCGTGCAAGGTGAATGACCGAATTATTGTTCTAAATGTGAGATTCAATCAATCAAACAGCCGCGCTGCAAAGTTGGCAAAAGCTACGACGACAGTCATAGAACAAAGAATTTTTTTTCACAACGAACCACCATGCGCTATTTCTATAAAAAGTCCCCCCTAGAAAAAGTTACATTTGAATCAAAGCCACTTCGATCAGATAAAGCAAAGTCATAATGTAGTTGGCAAATAAAAAATATTATAGGTGTACCTATACCTACTTAGGTAGATATTTGATTTATACCAAAATACTACAAATAGCGTACTATACTAAAACCATAAACTTGCATTTTTTGCGAAGTTCGTTAGTAAAAGAATAGGAAGCAATAAGGTACATTACACAGATGATCGAAGGACACCGCTCAAGTTACTTATTTAAGTTAGTTACTTATTACTTAATAAGATGTGTAAGTTAATTGCTCAGAACTCAGAACCATTCAAAATATGTATATACCTAGTTATAAATAAACACTAATTGCATTCCGTGCTATTAATTTGTGTACTATTTTGCAATACAAAAGACATCAACGAGCTCTATACGTAAAATGCGAAGTACCAAGCTAGTTTGTAAGAAGGGATCCATATGAGGTTTTCTAAATTATATGTTGCATCTTCACTTCTTCAGACAAGACAAGAAGCAGTCGATGAGCAGATTTCTAGCCGTTGGGAATTGGCTTGTAAGGTCCCTTCGCCGCGTATTTTGAGAAATGGTAGGCTAGTTCTTTAGAACTACTTTACAGTTTAATGTCAAAAGATAACTTATACTCATCAAAGTTTAAAACATCTTGTTTTTGTTGTTAACTTGGCTTAATTAATTTATCGAGCCAAGCTAGATTTCTTAGATACCTACTCGTACGTGCAAATATTGGTCAAATTGTCTGCTTGCGGTGCGTTGTGAGACTGATACATATAATATAAAATATAAAAGACTGATAAACCTAGGTATTGTTTGAAATACTAGGAACGAGAAACTGTTATTGAATGTGGGAGTCGGTTCCATTTATAATGGGTGGAAGAAAGTATAATTCCAAGAACTCTACATAAGCGGAGCGCACAGCCGACGAGTTGAATGGAATGAATGATTCTACATCGGAATTGAATTTGTCTGTGTTGATGACATGCTACGTATGTTGTGCCTAACTTTTCTACTTTTGCAATCAAGTAATCAACCTGAAGTGAAATGTAATATAATATACAGGGTGTTTCATAATGTAGGTAGTATGAAAAACTGCAAAATTTGTCACTTTGTAGGTTCTTTTCCAAATATTGTTTTCGATAATCCATTCTTTTAATGGGCAAAAGCAAAACACAATTTAGGTCATTTTATCTTGAAAAAGTTTTTTTTTCTCGAAAACGTGGCGGTTTTCAGAGTTAATAGGTAATATTTTTTCGGGGTTTTTATGTTACACGTTTTATAGAATTTTAGTTCTTTAATCCAACCTGTTATTATATGAATATCAATAATCGTTCTGACTCCATCTAATTGGTTTAGTTTTCTAGACTCAGAAGATGTAAAGAAAAGTAATTAATTCTGTATTTAGTGTTACGTAAGTTCAAAAAACTTTCACCGACCAAAGACCTAACGTTTAGCATAGCTGAATGATATGGAGTCGTAAAAAATTAGCATTTATTCATAATTCTTAAGAAATTTCTGCTTATGCGTTTGGCGTGGTTCCGGTATATTTTTAATGAACATGTTTGTTTCGTGTTTCATTAGTTCAAAATATATTAACATGTTTTTGGCACCTGGCACTTAAGTTAAGGCTCTTAAGAAGCTATTTATTATTTTAGACGACAGGTAATTTAAAGTGATTCGAAAATAAAAGCTACCGAATTAGAGTCCTCGCCTGTCGCTCTTGGGTTGTAACTTATAACCTAAGTAGTTTTTTTAAATGAGTACAGTGGTAAAATATAAGTAAGTAGGTACTGTTGTTATTTTAATAATTATTTTCTTAAATACCGCTCAATAGTCAATATATATATCGTATATTTATATTTTTTTTTTTTTCTCTGTTTGATGTTATCAATATGTATGGCACTTCTTACTCAAAACATAAAACTAATAGGCAAGTAAACCTTGTTTTGATTTCTCTCTTTTTTTTATTGCAATCATTTTGCTTTCTATAGTCAGTAGTTTTTGTAAGTAAAGGCCTATGAAAAGCTTTTGGATATTAGTTTTCAATTCAGTGCCTTAGGATGGGTAGCCTAAGTATGTCATGCTCTCTTTAATCATTTCTGCGGTGGTGTCGTGTGGGGCGGGTCGTTACGTTCCCTCAAATATGGTTGAGCGAAGCGATGGCTGGTCCACGCGTCATGCTCGTGAACGGGTGCTGCCAGTGGGAATGGGTCTGCTTCTGAGTACCTATCTTAACGCATATTGAATTGTAAGAATTGCGTTTTTTATTGTTATTTTTTATGTCTTGTCTCAAGTATTTTATGGTAAATTTTGCCTACTTAGGTGCACTTTCGAGTAGCAGACATAGTGATTACTGATTTCTCAACTAGTTGAAAGTTATTTACTCTCACAATTACCTATCCGATATGTAGTAGGTATTTAATTTCAACCTACCTACCCATTGTGTACAAACTTTTGTTAATTATTGTGATGGAAAATGACCTCACTTTAAATGTGGAGCTCATTTTTCAATGTTGACGACTCTGTATGAAATATACAGGGAGAAAAAAGCAGCCCTTGACGAGTTTCTTGCCGGTTCTTCTCGTTACAAGGTCTCCCGCTCAGGGTTTGCGAACCGATGGCGTAGCTTCTTTGACATTCACAAGTGCTTGTTAACAGCCTAGACTGAATAAATGATTTTTTGATTTTTGATTTTTTAATACACATAGGTACCCCGTATTGATGCTTTGGAACTTTATAAAATTGTCCATGTTAGTTCGATGTTAGATTGAAACTAAGAATCACGAGCTAATGACACTTTTCGCCGATGTATCATTTAATTTAATCATTCATTTGATTGATCCCATTTAACCAGTAAGACAATGCGAGACGACCTCGCCAGAGCTTCCGTGCGCCATTGTTGCTTCGCTTACCAATTGATCGGCCTTCACGATTTGATTGTTAGTTGTTATGTGCTCAATTTTCTCGTTGTATTTGTGCCACTGATCGTGATCGTCCTTATATACTCAGCTTCTTATAGATTATTCTTGTGAGTAGAATGGTCAAAATATAGGGGACAATAAATTAAATGTTAACTGGTCGTCGGAATACAATAAACTCTTATTGTTGTATTCATCCAAACGTCTAATTTTAATAACAAAGCGAATAGTTATTCGCCGGTTTGTTGTTTCCATTCCAACAATTAAGTACCTACTTACTTACATAGTTTAATTTGACCATCCTGACCAAGACAGATGGGTAGGTACTTATTCAAGTGGGTGTTGTAATGTGTGCGTAACAAGTAAGATCTACCTAATATTATCATGTAATATAATATGTAATAAAGTTAACTCAAGAAATTCTTATACTTATTATAATGACTTATTGTATTCATACGGCACACACAATGCAATGATAAACTTATCGTCATTGTACCTCTCATTACAGATCATTTTATATAATATCCATACTACTTTCCACTTTCTATTGTTAGATTCTTTTTCTTCTTGACCACACTAAAGTGGGTACCAAACGTAATAATTATTAAGATATTAAAAAAAAATGTTTTATTTCGTTACCAAAAAATACATATTTTTCATAACAGTATTTGGGACAACCCAGTAGGCATTGGAAATGCCTGTGGCAGGCAGCCCCGCTCTTCCATATCTTATTAATTGAGAATGTATCAGTTACATTTGCTTTACAATATTAACATTTTTACTTATGTAAATAATATGAAAAGCTTTATTATTAAAAATGTTACAAAATACACAGCTTATGTTTAGATATTATTCTGTGCTTGACATTAAAATGACTATAATGAATGATCTTGATGAAACCACAATACCTATGTAAAAGGGAGCCTTGAGTCGGTGCGTACGCGCGAAGGACGCGGGCGGCATCAGGTGCGCGCGCGCTGGTCATTCAACCGGCTGCGCTAACGGAATGCGAACGCCATTGTTCCTGCCGACACCCGACCCGTAATTGTCATAATCACTTCTCATGAGACTGATAACTTGAACGTTTATACTATGATTTCATTACAATCTTCTTTGAGCTCGTGACTTGAGCAAATCAATGTTGATTTGCACGGAAATGAACATCTCATTTCAAACGTCAAAGATAACTATCTATATTCTATATAGATTAGATTATAGGGTCACCCCTCTTCCTATTATAATAAGTTGGGTTGCATAAACAAAATGTGCAATACTCTAGTCACAGGAAATATTGTTCAGTACCCTTAGCACGAACAGCTATCGAGAAAAAAAACGCGCGTAAAATTACTCGATAGACAATTTCTATCTATGGAAAATTTCATTTTGCTTATCGGCGATAGATGGCGCTGTACAAATTTCCAATACAAAATTTATCTATCGAATGATTTTACGCGCGTTATTTTTTTCGATAGCTGTTCGTGCTAAGGGTACTGTACCTACAATTAATTTACGTGCTAGGTAAAAAAAACTCGAGTTTTTGAGTGAGTGTTTCTAGTAACCCGTTAAATTCACTGAATCATAGCGTTTATTATCCCCACGCTTCAAAACTCTAGATTTTTCTTACACGTGTCATATTGAAACGACTAAAAGTTCGAATTTTCGTTTCAATTGACCAGTAACTGGGAAAATTTGAAATTACTACGCTCGCCCTTTTACCAGCCTACCAGCCATATAAATTATAGTTGACGACTAAAATATCTAAATTACTTGAGAATATAGGTGTCCTACACTGGTTTTAACTCACAAAAAAAAGTTCAGATTGTTTTGTAACAAATGAGCCTAGTCTAGTAGGTATCATGGCTGTTGTTGGCTTTATTCAATCGTTAGTCATTCCACAAATAATCATCAATTCAAGTGCGCGGTAGAGCTTTATGTCAACTTGACTAAGTACTAAAGTTATCGCCAAATATTTATTTTCCTCAAAGTATGCCGCTACTCGCCAATAAAAAGCACTAGCTAAGTACCTATACCTAATTTTGTGCATTTTTTTCTTAGATAAAACTAGGTGAATTAAGCGAAAGAAATTAAAGTATTAATACTTACGTACCTTCGATCAAGAATCTTGATGAAAAAAAATATTAAGATTTTTAAGATAAAAATTAAATTGTCCGTTTAGATTTTTACATTCACAAATCTTTTAATTGCATACTTCTATAAAAACAGCTGAATTCCAATATTATAAGTACTAAGAACGTACCTACTAAGTTGTTTTTTTTTCAGTAAGTACAAAATTTTGCTTGCTATAGTGGACCGTTTTTGTCCGCCTAAAGAATGCAATGAGTTCGATGAGTTCGTGTGCGATTCGCGTGCAGTAAAACCACAACAAGTTTAGTAAGATCGCATTGGGTTTTGTCGTCGCCACGTGGGCCGCGGGCCCGCGGGCCGGTTGAGAGCCCAGGAGGATGGGTAGCGGTTCGTTTGGCCGGACCACTACGTGAACGGTACATTTGTCTTAATTAAGGTTGCCACTGACCGACTATGGATGTCAATTTTGGGAAGAAGGATTAAGTATATTATTATTACGAATAGACGTATTATTATTATTACGAATATTATTTCTTGCTTTTAAGAGGTAGGTTTTTTGAAGTCGGTTTTTTGTTTTTTTTTAAACAATTTTTTATTTTTTTATTTTTAGTGTAGGTAGGTACCTTGTAGGTAAGGTATATTATATATGTAGAAAAATCGGCTTAGCCAAACGTAAGATAATCGCGGAGAAACATACTTAAATACGGATCAAACTGAGAACCTCCTTTTTTAAGTCGGTTAAAAAACTACACTTAAGATATCCCTCTTCCAACAAAAAAATTATTATCTTATTCAGTTTATAAACAAAGAAGTAATACGACCAATCATCGAGGTAATTCACACAAAATCATACTATTTTCGTGCTTTTTTCAAAATTACTTGAAAAGTACTGAACCGATTACAAAATTTTACAAAATGGGACCAACTTGGGAGTGTACCTAATGTAATAACGTTTGAATCATTTCAATCGGTCCAGCCGTCTTCGAGTAATCGGTGGACATACACAAAAAAAAACAAATGTACAGACGAACATAGAACCTCCTCCTTTTTTGGAAGTCGGTTAAAAATGGTGTTCATCACAAAAAAATATTGACCTCCTATGTTATGCGTATTTTATTCCAGATAGAGCAATAGCTACCTACCTACTTATTTGCTAAAAAAGATATGAAATCGATAGGATAGTTTATTTGTCATGTCTCATTTATGTAATGTTCTCATATTAAGTTACAATATTATTCATATTTGATTGGATGTTGAATAATGTAGCTAAATGCGAGTCAATTAGAAGATTATCATATTTGCAAAGTTAACATATTGATGTTTAATAAACTACCAAAGTATTTCCTTTTGTGATTTATTGAAAATAAGTACCTAGATGTTAATGATCAAGCGGTGAAAAAAAATTGTCTGAACTTAAAAAGTCTGGTTACTCCGATAGTTATTAAAACTAAAATTATTCACCTATAAATAGTAAAAATTTTTGTCAACCCTACTATATAATATTTAACTTATTTGTTTCAACGTAATTCGAGACTGGCCAAACAGAGTTGGTTTTGCCGCGGAAATAACTGACATGAGAAGGTGAGAAAGTCCATTAATTGAGTACTAATTAAAATCTTTTTCCTCGTCGCTTTACTGCATAAAGCGACGGAAGACGACAGTATCGGTTCAGTGGTTTTTCTTCTTTCCGTAAGAAGGTTAATGTTTTTGGGCCCAAAAAGATTTAAGTAATCATCGAATTATCGCATAAGTAGGTAGCCTGTTTTATGTAGAGTCGAATGTCCGAAAAAAATCAAATTGGCTGAATATTTTTTTATAAGTAGGAATAAGCTCCCTTAGTAATGTTTGTTCAACGAAAGATGGTCAGAAATGGAACTCGGTTGGAAATGTAACTATTTTTGCGCCTTATTTTAAGGTTCAGTTTCCAATAACATAACCTCTAAACGTTAATTTAACTGGGAAAGTGGCGGCTCCACTTCCGGTTCATTCAAAAATCTATCGCAATCGCTTTCGATTGACAGATAGATGTGACACATTGCTGCATTTCTTTGGTAAGTTTTTATTTGTGCCAAAAAGAAGCTTCAATGTGTCACATCCTGAAAGCGATTACGATAGATTTTTAAATTAGACAATATAAAGGTAGACTCTAGAAAAAAGTTTCTGAATTTTCGGTTGCGTGAAAAAATAAAAATAAGTCTCTTCGACTTCACAAATGTACGAAAGTAACAGCAGAATGGAAATTATACCTTTGCCATCACCTGCCACAACCACAACAAGTATAAAAAAAAGTTTTGACATTTTGTGTTGAAATTTTTTTTAATACCATGTTGTGGTTATGGGATTTCTACCCACAGCAGACCATACAACAATACTAGTGTGTCTACCCCACAGTTGCCACTGCCAGTACCCACCAGAACACATAAATAAATAAATAAAATAATCTGTGAGCCCACTGCAAACGCAAAGTGGGCGCGCAAACCCGCCATGAATGGCGCGTCCTTGCCGCGGGACCCGCGGGTGAGTGCCCGCTTCGGGCACCGTGCAAACAGCCTTCAGAAGCGAGTAACTACCTGGGTAGTACATACATAGGTTCATACCAAATGAGATTTTAGCAGATTTGTACAAAACAAATGCAATATATGATACCGATATTCAGGCGGAGTAGATTAATTTTTTTCTACTGTCATTTTGCAAATAATGAATTAACTTTACTATAACTTTTTTTGATAACATGCCTTCAAAAGGTTTCATAAGTGGAGGGTTCACTGAAAGGGAGTGGGAGCAAGGATATGCGGCAGGTGCGCCGCAAGCATCTGTCGCGAGGTTGTGCGGCGCACGCTGACGTATCGCGTCATTCTTTCAACAATTTGTTAGAACATTATTGTATTTCTTTGGTAAGGATTGATTAGGAGGAATTATTAAATACCTACTAATAGGTATAATTAAAAATTATAATTTATTTTTTAAGTAGGTAAGTACTTATTTCATATCTGAAAAAAAAAAATTAATTTAATTTTTATTGAAAATGGTATTTGGACCTGCGCTTTCTAATATTTAAATAATTTCGTTCTTTGTGTTCGTTTTTATTTAAAACATCGACACATAAAGAGTTCAAAAATCTAATAACGAAACTAAATTATTAATAATTGTTTAACTAGATATTTTTCTAGACATCTAATTTGAATATTTTAGAATGTGATCTCCTTAATCAGTCTAAGCTAAATTAAAGTTTTATGCTAATTTAATGCAGAACCGAGTTGAAGATACCGTATCGAAAAGATTTTTAAATATTTATAAATGATTGCCTTATATAAAATGAGGTTTAAGTCACTATTTAACGAGCTTTAATCGAATAGAAATGCAATGCAAATTATCATAATTATTATTCTGAAATTAAGTTTTTACACGATCGAATCAAAGTTAATTATGCAGTTAATTATCTCATAATTAACTGTAAGTACTTATATTAACTTGTTCAGTACCCTTAGCACGAACAGCAATCGAGAAAAAAAACGCGCGTAAAATTACTCGATGGACAATTCACTATGGAAAATTTCATTTCACTTATCGGCGATAGATGGCGCTGTACAAAATTTCCAATACAAAATTTATCTATCGAATGATTTTACGCGCGTTATTTTTTTCGATAGCTGTTCGTGCGAAGGGTACAGGACAATCGGTCTCGGCAAGTGACCTTAAGTGACCTTAAAACAAAATTCACACAAACGTCGCTGCTCCACTTTTACCTTACTAAACTTATTCGGTCCAATATAATAAAATTGACGGTTTTCGCACTTCCGCACAACGTGCATCTAAACGGTTTCCGTTGCGTTACGTAACACAACTATGTTTTTAATTTAAGTTTGACTCAAGTGTCGTAACAAAACTGACGGTAACACAAAAGCCGACTTACTTTTTGATCTTATGATGAGCTTTTGTTTCATGTGGGAAATGGTTAAATAACTTGCAAAGCTGTATTACATTTAAGTAATGACTGTAATGAGGAACATAGTAATTAAAAAATTACAAATGATGACAGATTATTAATTATACTCTTTTCAATTTTTCGCCCCATTTCTTTGGCTATTTAACGTAAGTACACGTAAGTAGTAACGTTAGTACATTGTTATGTATGAAGTTAGTTAGTAGATTTAATTTAGTGCAGAATTTGCAAATCGTGATTACTTCCTGAATATAGAAATTTTCAAAATACAGCATATGAACAGTTATCCTAAGTTAAAAATGCGAAAGTCTGTTTGTTTGTTACGCCTTCAGTCTGAAACTACTAAACCGATCATCATGAAATAATATACACTACACGTTGTCAGGGATACAGAGATTTATAGGTTTACCTTTCATTCTACGATATATTCAAGTTTGTAAAATATCGTTACTTATGGCTGTTACAGCTGATAAGTTTCTTGCGCCCGTTCTTCTTGTCAGCTAAAAACGTCTGGAACGGGTGGTAGGAAAATATAGACGATTGAATGAAGCTTATTTTGACTTTGACTTTGACCGAAAAAAAAGTATTGTTCCTGAAGGATAGCAAAAAAACTTTCCACGCAGACAAGTCGCGTAGTCTAATTAAATAATTAAACGTAGATCATAACGACCTGAATGGTGCAGTGGTCAACATGCCGCCTGAGATACGCGAGAGGTCCCGGGTTCGATTCCCGGCCGGGCAGAAATTGAAATGATGAATTTTAATTTCTGTGACGGGTCTGGGTGTTACTATGTATAATAAGTATATATTTAAAAAGTATATAAGTAGTATATCAGTTGTTTAGCACCCATATTACAAGCTTTGCTTAGTTTGGGGCTAGATTGCGCTGTGTAAAATTGTCCAAGCATTTATTTATTTATTAATTAATTATTTTAAGGTAATTTTTAATGCAAAGATACTGACAGACTCGTACTTATTTATGGCTTTATGCATCCGGAGCAACTTTTGCGATCAGTTTTAGTTGTGGGAAAGTTATCGGATGCTTTGGTTCACTTGGTTGACTTTCTCTATATTAATAGTTGAAACAATTGAGTTATCTTCAAGATGAAACTTACTTTTAGATTATTATCTAAAACACTACACGTTCTGTCTAAAACCTTTTTAAACGTGAATACTAGCCAATGTTTTTGCCTGCTTTGTTTTTCGATTCATCAGACCGATCACAATATAGCTAAATAGCCAATAATTTTTAACCGACTTCAAAAATTAAAAAGGTTTTCAAATCGATTGTTTACTTTTTTTTATTATGGACCGATTTAAATGATTCTTGTTTTGTTTCATTGAGTTTTTCAGAGAACAAGAACCATTTAAATCGTTTTTAATTTTCAAGTAATCCTGAAAATACTACGATTTTGGTGAACTACCTTGATGATATGGTCGTTTGGTCGTATAATCCGCGCGCGATGAGGGATATCTTAAGTGTAGTTTTTTAACCGACTTAAAAAAGGAGGTTCTCAGTTTGACCCGTATTTAAGTATGTTTCTCCGCGATTATCTTACGTTTGGCTGAGCCGATTTTTCTACATATATAATATACCTTACCTACAAGGTACCTACACTAAAAATAAAAAAATAAAAAATTGTTTAAAAAAACAAAAACCGACTTCAAAAAACCTACCTCTAAAAAGCAAGAAATAATATTCGTAATAATAAAAATACGTCTATTGAAGTCGGGTGGGGCTTTTAGAATAAAAAAAAGGAATTTGTACTCCAGCCCCACCCGACTTCAATAGACGTATTTTTATTATTACGAATATTATTTCTTGCTTTTTAGAGGTAGGTTTTTTGTTTTTTTTAAACAATTTTTAGATTTTTCACTCACCTGTTTCAAAAGTTAGAGGGGGGGGGACACACATTTTACCACTTTGGCAGTGTTTATCTTTCAAACGGTTGACTTTGAGAAAAAATTGTCTTAGGAACCTCAATGTCATTTTTAAAGACCTATCTATTGACACCCTAAAGACCTATCTATAGACACCGCACGTATTGGTATGAAGAAAAATTTTTTTTTCAGTTTCAGTTCCATGTATATCTTTTTATTTTTTTATTTTTGTGTTAAAGTCGTTAAACGGTTAACAGAATACATCTACAATCTACCTACTAAGTTTCAACTGTGTAATTCTAATACTTTCGGAATAAAATGGCTGTGACATACGGACGGACGGACAGACAGACAGACATGACGAATCTATAAGGGTTCCGATTTTTACCATTTTGGCTACGGAACCCTAAAAAGATGTCTTCCATCCAGCGCCACCCGACTTTTTTTATTAAAATTGATGCCAATGCGTATCCAATAATTTGAATAATATTTCTTGCTTTTTAGAGCTATTAAATTTTGAAGCTGGTTTTGTTTTCAGGTTTTTGATGGTTTTTCTTAAAAAGCTTTTTTATTCAAGATAAATTATGAATAGAGCCGCGGTTTCATCTTTTATGAGTATTTTATAATTTTCTGTTTTGTGGATTTTAAATGGCTAGACATCATATTTGACGCACACCTACTAAACTAAAACTATTGTGTTTGTTGTTATATTAATTCAATTCTATTTTTTCTTTATATAAAATATAAGTATCAACTAAGTGCGTTCCGGAAGTCTAAACAATGGAATAATGAGTAATTATTTATATTTGTTGTAGCAGATGATTTCTATACGATACTGCTAGACATGTGGTTGTTCTTATAGATAACGTGTTTCATTTTATTATATTTTTTGTGTAGGAAATAATTTTTGTTTGATTAGATTATAATGTAATTAAGTATAGCTCAATTTCAATATGATGTAGAAGTTGAGATATAAATCGTTAATAGTTATTCTGTCTCATGAAGAATAAAAATAAAAATTACGCGAGTTTCAACTTTATTGCAAAGAGGTAAGAGCGTCGACGACGGGATTTGTGAGATAAAACAACTGTACTTACATATATTTCGTTTATTGTTTTTGCCTCTAAAGCTTTGCAAAGCTTAGCATTTAGATCAAAAATGAAAAAAATATCACAAAACCAATATTAGTGAATCTATCTAATAATTTCTCTACCTTTGCTGTAGTTCAGCATTTTTTATTAAAATCTGAGCCTTATTACAGTCAAATAAGATGCTTTATCAAGTAACAACCTCGTCCGTCGTACTTATATCGCGATTTGTCAGAAATGCGAATAATTTGAAGAGAAATCTTTCGAGACAACTTGACAGACATGACATTATTCATATCGATTTAAAAATATTTCACATGGCTGTCACACCTTTTTTTGCTATGTGGGTATAAATTGACTTATCTTCGTGATTTGGAATTCCAGTGTAAGCAATATTATTGCTAATGCCATACGTTTTATGACAAATTTTACTACTAAACCTAAGTGAATACATAAATTGAATGGGTAAAAGTTAAAAAGATACTCGTAGATAAAGTATCCATAAAATAAAATTAATCAGAAATTTTCCCCACTGCTGAGTTGTGCGTTGATGTCTATTGTATGACAGTATTTCTTTCGGCTAATTATTTTTTAGTTTTAATAATAAACCATTACTATTTAACTTTATTTTATTACATTAATGTGTATTGCAATCATATTGATATTAATATCTTTATTGTTTCTAACTTATACGATTATACCTGATTTTTTGGTTGTTGGTTTTGTGGGACTATTTTGTAACGGAAATACCAAAACTATAAATGCAAAAACAAAGTATTACATAATGCAAGATTCCGAAACTTATGAGAAAAGGGCTTTTTTGTTAGGTACCTATACTTACATTATTTTTTATTGCCTCACCTTTTGGTGAGTTTTTAAATTAGTAATAGGAACCCCGTCGTGTTCTAAGAGCTTTTCACACTCAAGAATGTCATTAATATAGAGGTAATACGAGTTTCACCATAAAACATAGAAAACGTTCCACAATTTCAGGTTTCTTTATTACGTTTATGAAGACTAAAAAAATTAATTTAAGAGTGTGTCTACAGTTAAGAAGAATAGACTAACAAAAAAGGTTAAAAAAAACTTACTGACGTGGCATTATCGTAAAATTTTATGGTCACAAGTTTTAGTCAGAAATGGTTGTGAGCAGTTGATCATAATCAATGCAACCACCAACTATGTGAGCTAGATTAGCCAAAAGTAGAAAGTAAAAAGTTTTCTGTTACTATTATTTTCAAGCTTCAAATGTAGTTAAATTACATAGTAGCGCTTGCGAGGCGCGAGCCGTGACCGACGGGCGTTGAGCGTCGACCCTCCCACGCGCCCCAATTGTGTGCCTTCCTTGTTATAACATGTGACTTCTACCAATCAGCTATAAACAAACACCAAAAAACAGGCTAACACTCATACTATAGTATAGACTTGCGTGAGGCAAATCAGTTATTTGTCATTTTACGATAACTACGTCCTCATTGGTAATAAATACAGACTTCAAAAAGGTGTTTCGTGATTTTCTCAAAAACTACCAATCCGATTTAGATGGGTTTTGGCTATTTAACAGTGTATTTTAATTTCTTTTGAGAACCGCGTTGCTTGTTCACTTAAAGCGAGTCCTTGTTATTGTAGTACTAACCTACATGAAGCAGCAATCAGCTATTGGTGTCGATTCGGTTGGTACAACTAGACTAAATTGACAGAACTAACCTTAATCTTAGCATCCTGTTCTTGTCTTTTCGATACCAAAAGAGAAGGATGGAAGAATTTATTTAGTTTAATCCTGTCAATTTAGTTAAGTCGTTGCCAACCGAATCGACACCGTCTATTAAATTAAACTATTAATTCGTAAGAGTAGCGTAAGGTAGATTTATAATTATTATTTTTTAGTTTACCTATGTCGTGTGCTGTGAGTGACACATAATGTACATGTAGGTATACATTTACGATTGGGCGAAAGTTTTACCTTTTCAAAAATATCTCAAGTCCCATTAAACGTTAATCAAAGAAGATTTTCCCAGTTATATTAATAGGTAAGATAAAATGGTTTTCATTCTAAGTTTGTATCTAAAAATCACTAAACGAATATTTTGTCTTATCTTGTTCATCATTGAATAACTCTTTTCTGTCACTCAACGAATCTTTCTTATCTTGTCTTTCGTTCAAGTTTAAAATAACTCAGATACAATCTGTCACATTCAGTTAATCGTGTATCTACATTCATTATTAGGTTATTTTATCATTTATCATACCTACACAGAGAAATATATTTGGTGGGTGTTGTTGCTGTTATATTATTCGTATTTTATTTGTCATTTAATTTTCTTATGTTGATATTGATACGCTATATAAAATCGATAGTTTATTAATATTGATACTTGATCGGAAATCGGCCTCTCTAAAAAATAGCTTTTTCCTTTTCAGGGTCTAGATTGTATTCCTACTTAGTTATTCTATACCTTCCATCTTGTTATCATTGTGTATTGCAATAAATTGAAATACTCTTAGAGAATTAAAAAAAAATTCGAAAATTATTTCCAAATATTGATTTATCGCGCACAATTCAACTTCAGCCATCTAGTGTAGATGCGAAAGATCTTTTAATCTCACAAAAGAAATGTATACGAGTACTAGCAAATATAAATCAAACCGATAGCTGCAAACCACATTTCAAAAATTTTAAAATTTTAACATTACCTTGCTTATACATTTTAGAAATGTGCAAGTTTGTTAGGAAACATCCAAATCTTTATATTAAAACTATAGACGCGCCTCGTCACAATGTCCCGCGATATAAAAATAATCTTGTGCAAACTACATCTAATTTAACTTTACATAGTTCGGGTCCTTACCCGATGTCAATAAAAATTTATAATAAATTACCAGAAAATCTAAAAGCCGAACCAAAAATCAATAAGTTCATTAATTCAATAAAACAACTGTTACTAACTAAATGTTATTATTCTGTTAACGAATATTTTAATGATAGGAATATTTAAATGTCTGCCCCTCTCTTCCACATTGCTATGCCTGTCAAGGTGCATGCGATAATTAGTTTCTTTAAGATCTAGTAGTTAAGTCGCATATAGTGCAAATGTATAAATAAAGAAATAAAGACTATATTTAATTTAATTTAATGTTATGTTACCATTAAAACCTCATTTAAACCAAACTTGCTTGCGGTAAAGAAATCTAAGCTGAAATTAATACCTTTGCGGCTGGCGCGAATGGTCACTTTTTATAACGCACTAATCGGTGTAATGAAGTAAAAGAAGCTACAAAAAGCTATAATGGATTGTGAAGCTGCCAGTATTGAAATAGAAAAAATACCTTGACACCTACAAACTTTTTATAATCATGTACAATTCTTACAATTTGTCTATGAAATCGTAGTCGAACGTCAGTACAAAAGACATCAACGCATCATGCAATGTAATTTAAATTCAGAAAATTAAAATCTTATGGCTATATTCATTCTTAGAAACTCTGTTAAAGTTTTGAGACGTATTTGGTAATAAGCATACTTAAGATAATAAGCATTACCTTTTTGATCAACTATTACGTAGACGGACGGTAAATCTCAGGCCCAAACGCGATTACGTAGGAGGAGGCCCAATCGCGGTAATTCTGAACGATAAAACCAAAAACGTTACGTTGTCATTTAGGTTATATTTACCTAAAAATCTTTGGTTTAGCTTCGTAATTTTCACTTAAATTGTCCCAGATTGACAATTTTAACAAAACTAAAGCGAGTATTTTTCTGTAAACGAAACTGAAACGGTAACGATTTAGCTTTGGTTTTATATTTGAAAATAAATTCCGAAATTTTGAATTTAATGCAGGCGAATGTTTTGTTTTTAATGAATAATGGTCTTGACACAGTCATCTTGCTTAAATGTAAGTTTGTATTGTAATACTAATAGGTATATTTTTGGAGAACAGTGTGTTCAGTCCACCCTTGCACGTTAAGTATAATGCTACAGTATTTTAAACAGTGTAATTAAAAAGTAGTTCCTTAGTAAGTATAAACCATGCCAACTATAAATGTGCCCTAAAAACATTAAAAAATAAAATGTAAAATATATAAATAAAAAAAATCCTTATTCGCTCTCCTGTTAAGTTCGCTATTTGACTTGACATGGTTTACCTTATGTAGGTACCTCCCTACAGATATCATGTTTTAATTGTTGACCTTGCTAAAAAGCGTTAAAAAGACATTAATGTAAAAGCAATGTTACAACTTAATCTGCCATTGCCGTTACTCACGCTACAGTGTTAACTTAATGTCTACTGCGTTTCAATAAGATACTTTAAGGCTCCGTTACGCGAAATCACTTGTCTCTGTCTTTTTCTTTATGTGTAAAGAATATGGAAAATAACCTCACTTCTGCACTTTTTCGATGTTTTTCGTTGTTTTTTCATCATAATCTTTAGCACAATTATCTTTCTTAAAAAATAGCTATTGGAGCAACTGCTCAGTACGTTAAAGTGTATTTTGATGTAGAATTCAATACGTTTCCGCTATTATTTACGCCAAAAATATGGCCCGCGACAGGCGCTTTTGATGATATTCTGATTTTTTTTTACAATCATCTGTGAGGTTTATATACGCAATTTAATACTTGTAGGGACTAGATAATCTCTTTAGCTTGTCGTATGTTCTTTTTTGTGGCTACAACTTTACGTTTTCTATATAAAAATATGGCCCGCGCAAACCATGTTTTCCTATTATGACCCCTTAACAATAAAGTTTTAAGTACTTTGTCGAACTAAAAATATCTAAGGCGGTACCCTTGAGTATGCACGAACATGTGCGAAGTGCTATGCTACGAATTCCAATTAAACCACAAAAAGCCATGATACAATAGCTGTTTTAAAAATAAACATAGCTTTTATAGTCAATCATTGAATGATCTAAGATTTATAAGTTTCACTTTGTTTTTTTTTATTCTAAATCTGTACTGAGAATCGTTCGAGTTGAGTGAGAAAACAGTTGTCATCTTTGGTTAATGAGTCAGAAAGTATCGAGTGTTTTGTGGTAATTACCGTTTCGCGTTGGTTTAAACCCGTTTATAGTGGAACAGGTTGGGGAGGGAACAGTCCGCACCTGCCACGTGAGGTGAGAGTGGACGACCTTCAACAATCGGTGAACGATGATGTAGGTAGGTACCCCAAAATTGGGGATATAGAGCACTTTTCGCATAATTTGAGTAGGTAGCTTGAGAGGTCTACCGATGTGGATGAACTCATTTACAATTAATGAATACTGTTTTAGCATTCGAATTTTTGAAGTAGACATACCCCAAATACGATAAAAAAAAAGGCACGTCAATAATAATAATATTATATTACCTATACAGGGTGTTTGGTAATAGCCTTCGAAAGCCGAATATGGTTGATTGGGACCATCAAACTGAACAACTTTTACTAAGGGACCAACTCTGAAATAGCGAAAAAAAAATCTGCTTTTTCATACATTTTGATATTTTCGTTATTAATTTTTGTACGAAACAGCTGTATTTTTTTCGCTATTTCAGAGTTGGTCCCATAGTAAAAGTTGTTCAGTTTGATGGTCCGTTTCTACCATATTCGGCTTTATAACGAATAAATTTCTATTTCTTAAGGCTATTACCAAACATCCTGTACCTAATATCAATTTTACTGCGTCTTTTTTGGCCATAAATAAAAAGTAATGAATGCAACTATAGAAAATGGTAATTCTAGATTACGAGAATCATTTAATTAAACATACAAAAAGTTAGGTAACGTCGTTAATTCTCAAGTGGATATAAATGATTACTTACTTATACACTTCTTTATATCAATTTCGACCATCGCGGTGATCTAGCTAGATAATCTATTCAAAATAAATTAAAATAATAAAAAAAAACATTCATTTCTAATGTTGTAACTTTCCATGTTGAACTATAGCTACTTAATTAACATTTCTATCATACCAACTAAGAAATCAAACTATAGATCACTACTTAGATTAGGTACATAAATAAATATTATAAAATAATCAAAGCATCTCTACTTAAGAGGATTGTCAAGCAAGCGGTCTCCATACAAACGGCGATAACGTTTCCCACCCTCTAAACCTTAACCTACAGCAATGAATTTTTGGTATGTTTTTGAAATGCCTAAAAACTAGGGCTGTACGTTTTGATTTTTAAAATATTTATTGTAGATTTGAAAATATTGGCACTTCTGTGTTTTGTTTGAAATCACTAAAATGCAAATATTTCGAAATCTATTAATAATTAATATTTAAAAAGTCAAGTAAACGTCAGGGTTCATTAAGACAAACAACATTCAATGAAAGGCCATAAAGGAGAATGTATTGACGAGAAAAGATCATAAATTGATACAAACAACATGGAAATATCTCGGCTGGCTCCGGACGGTGCACAGTGAAAGTTTCAAACCAGTCGAGTATCTAACCAAGCAATCCTATAATAGTTGCCATCTATTTAGTCGCATCCGACAAGGCCCGTTTATGCCTTGTTATGGCGCTTATTGGTGGTATGGCAACTAATGGGACCGTAGTAGTTTGTATTTATTATTGCATAAAGTTGATGCGACTAGAATCTCTGTCTAAAACTCTAAAGTGTCATTATTTACGGGATAATTTCAAAAGTTACAGCTTTTCAGTTAAATTATATACGTTATATATAGTAATAGGATAGAGGTAGGTAAGGTAAGTATAATGTGTTTACACTAGGCTTAACTTTACGAAAAGGGTTGCGTTTGTGTTTTAATATTGTTTGTATTGTAGATATTTAATAAATTTAGATTGTATTTTCATGAATTAATCTTAATTATTTTATAATTGTCATTCCATTCTACTGAAACCCATTTTAAATCTTAGTTAGTGGTTCTGTTTTTAGGTCTTTTGAACCTCTAGCTAATGCATACCTACCTATGCATGCCAGAGTTTTATCTTCGCTATTTCTATTTTATACACCGTCATTTTGTAGTCGTTTTAATTAACTTAAAAGAGAGTGTTCTACCAACGAAACTTATCATTTTTGCCAATGAAAAATTGGTCGAAAAACGTCAAAAAATTTTAGTCCTCCCTTACTAACTAGGTAGATAGCTAAAACATTACGTTTCTTTAGCAAAAATGTTATGGTAGAACACTGCCAAATGACTACAAAATGACGGTGTAGATTACCTAGATAAATTTTAAATAATTTTTAACCGACTTCATCAAAAGGAGGAGGTTCTCAATTCGATTGTATGTTTTTTTTTTTTTTTTTTTTTTTTTTTTTTTTTTTTTTTTTTTATCGTTGTTCGCGCGTATCTTCGACATTTATGGACCGATTTCGATAATTTTTTTTTTGTTCGATTGAGTTTTCTTGCGAGATGGTCCCATTTAATTTTTTTTCAAATCGGTTCAGTAGTTTACAAGTAATCCTGAAAATACTATGATATTAAATCAACTAACTTGACAACTTTGTTATTTATGAACCGAATTAGATGATTTTTTTTGTTGGGGAAGGGATACCGTTGTGTAGTCTTTTTAACCGACTTCAAAAAAAGGAGGTAAGTTTTCAGTTTGTATGTTTCTCCGCGATTATCTCACGTTTGGCTGAGCCGATTTTTCTACCTAAATAATATACCTATACCTATATATACCAGTACCTAATGCAGAAGGTACTTACACTAAAAATAAAAAAATAAAAAAATTGTTTAAAAAACAAAAAACCGACTTCAAAAAACCTGCCTCTAAAAAAAGGAAGAAATAATATACAAATCATTAGATACGCATTATCATTGTTATAATAAAACACGTCAATTGAAGTCGGGTGGGGCTTTTAGAATAAAAAAAGGAAGATGTTCTCCAGCCCCACCCGACTTTAATAGACGTGTTTTATTATAACAATGATAATGCGTATCTAATGATCTGTATATTATTTCTTCCTTTTTTTAGAGGCAGGTTTTTTGAAGTCGGTTTTTTAATTTATCATTTTAAACTTTGGCTGGTAGGTTAGTTATTATTACGGAACCTAAAAGGATTGAATTCAAAACGACTAAGTAATAATAATAGTCCGCGATCTCGAGATATGGCATCAGGTAGGTAGACGAACCACCATTATAAATTCCTTACGCTCCAAGCAAAAACACCGAGAAACAACTTCATACTTGCGAATAGTCGTAAACACATATTCAAAACGCACCATGACAGAATGGTTGGATTTTGGATGGTAGAGATTTTATGACCAGACTGGTGATGGAAAAATTTTAAGAATTATGAATAATTACTATAATTAGCGGTAAGTACACATTATTAATTGCAGTAAATTGTATGGCATTTATTTAAAATAAAATAGCTTAGCTTAAAATAGCGAAAGCACGTATGTTTTATTTTATTTTATTTTGTTATTATTACTTAAGTAACTACTTTGATCACAGATAGTATAAACAGTATAAAATATGGGTCAGTTAATTACTTTCTAATGAAAGTAATTAACTGACAAAGTAATTAAAAGAAAATAATTTATAAATAACTACTTACGTAGGTAGGTACTCAAAAAAAGTAGCCTCAAACAGAAGATATGAAAGAAATCATTCGCGATCCAGTTATTAACTATGTATTGAGCGTGCTCTCTATTTGATTCATCGAATACGATTGTATTTTACATATTACTAGAAAGTTGCAGCGGAACAAAACACTAGGCAGAAGAAGATTAATAAAAAAAATGAGTTATTGGTGGTTCAGACACAAAAAGACTTATTGTTTGAATGTAGACCGCAAAAGCCTTAAAGCTCCAGCAAACTTACAGAAGGCTCCGGCGGTTGAATGTCCTCGACACATTGGTTGTCAATTAACACTTAAAAACTGTATCATCAAGATCAAGAGACACGGCACTCGAAATCACTGTGGCACCCACGGGAGAGAGAGCTTTTTCGTCGTGAGAATTTCTACGCGAGTCGTGCGGACATACATCCACGATGGATTCCAATTGGAGACTGGCGGCCTAGTATAATAATGTACTCTATGCTGGCGGCTGGCGGGCGGTGGGTGACTGGGCTGGGACTGGCTGGGGTGCGGCGTCTGCGCAGCCTTCGAGTTCATCGAACGTACACGGGCCGACGCATGATCACACGAGAAAATCGCTATAAGTCTTCGGAAAATTCACTTTGTAGGTACGCATGTTGTTATATATAATGTCAAAAGTCAATATTTCTTTTCTTTTAGGTAAGTATATAAGTACTTAGGTGCTCAATAGGGAAACTATCACAGTGTACCCTGCAGTGTATAGGTATGTAATCCTTTGGTTACAAGAAGCACAGCCTATTTTTTTTCTTAGGAAAAAACCTAGGTATATTTTTTTTAAGGCCCCTTACATAAAATATGAAGAGTAATCTTTAGAAATGGAGCGCCTGAAATGACGATTGAGATCGATAGGGGAGGTAAGAGGGGGGAAAGGGAAACCCTGGGGGTTTCCCGGCTGGAGTGTACTGGACCCAGCCCCGGTGAAATGAAATATATGATTTCAAAAATCCTCACCTCAAAACACCACTTTTCAATACACCCTCCCTCCGCGCCTCCGCGGCTCATAAAAACACTCTAGGGGTAGGAGGACAGACGATACCACGTGGTGTCGAGGTTGACTAATTACGGTCTGCTGTAATCTTCGAGCATCGCGGCTTCGTCTGGTACAGAAGCGCGTCTTACTCTAAGGCTGTAATAAACGAAAACAGACATACGCGCGAACTATCAAACATACAAATATGGGACCCTATTTTTGTATCACTGTCTGGCGTCGAGCGCTCGTTTCTACTGATTTTCGTTCGACATTTGACTCAATGTCCATACATTTGAGTTAAATGTCGAACGAAAATCAGTAGAAACGAGCGCTCGACGCCAGACGAGCTATTCAAAAATAGGGGCTTTTGATTTGAGTGTGTTCCGTCAGAAATACGAAATACTGACATTTTGTCAAACAAAATAGTTTTTTCACAAACACTAAAATAATAATAATAAATACAAATTTCCTCGCCGGGAGACTAGTTCGAAACTATACAAAATGCGATATATTTTAATTCGAAAATACGCCGCCCCATTTCTTAAGCCTTATAGCCAATGAATACCTACCTATTATTGTTTAAACTTTTATACCAGCCTGAATTTTTAATTGATTATGTTTTTACCATAATAGATCTACGAACAATAACAGTCAATTAAAAAAAAAAACGTTTTTTTTTTTGGGTTTTGAAGTTAAACTTTTTGACTTTTTAGCTGTTATTTTCAATGACTTCTGAGGGCCTATTACAAAACAGAATCACGATAGTCGGACGCAATTCGTCGAACAATTTACTTGATATTGAACCTTATTTGTAAGTCTATAGTGCCACGGTGTGCGACGAATATCGTACGCTTATCGTAATGCTTTTTTGTAATAGGCCCTCTGTATTGTATGATAGTTTTCCTTCTTTATTGTGACTATAGTTACATTTTAGTTACTAGGTAGTTACCTATATCACAGAATAGATAATAGTATACTATGGTACTAGCTAGCGTACAGAAGTTGCACTCCGCAAAATCGTTTGAGGTGGTACCCTGAGCGAAAGTGGCGCCGCGGTGAATTATATTTAATATTATAATTCTAATACACAACTTTAAAAATGTTTATCGTGGAGATTTTAGGGCCCACAGTCTAGTATTTTTAGATGGTATCGTTACATTCCCTCGTAGTCACTGCTAGAAGTAGATAGCAACACTGCTACAAGTGGCCATTTTTGACACATTTGCTATCTACTTCTACGAATGACTACGAGGGCATGTAGTGATACCTTCAAAAAAAACAAGACCATGGGCCCTAAAATCTCCACGATAATCATTATTAAAATCTTTTTCTATTAATAACTTATTAAATAAAAACCTCAGAGGGCGCCACTTTCGGTCATACAACCGCCTTAAATAAATTGCGACTCTTGCTCCGACACAATAAGGTGCAATTCAGGTCGCATAATATCTCCGACTATTACTTTCATTCTATGCGAGAAGACGGGCTACATTTCATGAACACATATAAAGCAAAATGGTCCAAATTCCGAACTTTTCAATTTATATTGAGGTTATGTAGGTCAAGTCAAGACATCGTTCACGAGCGTTCCGAATCATTGATAGTCACAACGATATCTGCATGCCTAGCATGACCGATTTATATCGCGTGATATAGCATTTTATCGACACTCAACTGTCAAACTCCTTTGTCTTTTTGACAGTTAAACGTGATAAAACGCTATATCACGCGATATAAATCGGTCATGCTAGGGGGCCTGAATCGGTTTAGTTTGAATCGGAATGCACCCAAAGATGTCAATTGTGTCATGTCAAGTCAAACTGTCAAAGTCAAACTATCTATCCTCGCCTCGAACTCGAATGTGAATCGTAATCGTGACGCGTGACTTTCAATTTCTTAGCAAATACGTGAGATTTTGTATTAATTTTCCTTATAAGTGAGTGATTGAAGACTTCTAATAATGCCTAAGGTTTCAGGTAAGTTTTACTTAAAATTATTCCAACAGCACAACTAGTTTTTATGAAATTTGAGGTTACACTTTTGTTTCGGCAAATCATTGTTTCACCGATTTTATATTTCTTTTACATCGTCTCTAAAATAATGGTTTTATTGATGATATTGAAATAGAAATATTGATTTGACTATAGTATAATAATGAATATGCTTCGTCACGGTGGTGCACTGAAACGACCGAAGACGCAATGCCGAATGCAACCGGTATTTGTTTGCATTCTTATTATTCTTGTTGGTTGGTATAGCGTCAAGCCGAACCTGACTCTCCGACCCAAGTTAACCTTTTAAAATAATATAACAATAATGTCAATATGATGTCAAGGTCATGTATTCATAAAAGAGTCTGTATTATTAAGCTTTTAATCTATGTTATTGTACTTAGTTAAAGTAAAATGGGGCAAGGAGATGTATCCAGGAGTGGAGGTGAACACAGATGATGACCCAGATGTGTTCAAAGCACAGATATTCGCCCTTACCGGAGTGCAACCAGAACGCCAAAAAGTTGTGTGTAAGGGTGTGACCCTTCGAGATGATACGTGGGGCAACTTCAAATTGACCAGTGTAAGTTTTGTTTATGTAGCATGAAGCAGAAAATCAATCTGTAAATAAATAAAATTAATTATTGTTTTTGACTCATTGTAGAACTACAGTTCCTTGTACTACTAGTGGCTCTGTGAGCTTAGGCCTCACGTTTGTGACATTTTTGATCATTATTCTATATGCCTGAAATATGTTTTTGGGATGTATTTAATAGCACTTTAAATTTGATGAAACCAGCTATAAAATTGTATATCATCACTTTAAAATAATGATAGATCTATAATTTAATACAATCACTACAAAAATAATGGTTTGCACTTTAAAAATTTTGTCAGCACTTTAAAATAATAATAGATCTATAATTTAATATTATTTCTACAAAAATAATCAAAAATCAAATCAAAAATCAAAAAATCATTTATTCAGTCTAGGCTGTTACAAGCACTTGTGAATGTCAAAGAAGCTACGCCATCGGTTCGCAAACCCTGAGCGGGAGACCTTGTAACGAGAAGAACCGGCAAGAAACTCGTCAAGGGCTGCTTTTTTCTCCCTGTATATTTCATACAGAGTCGTCAACATTGAAAAATGAGCTCCACATTTAAAGTGAGGTCATTTTCCATCACAATAATTAACAAAAGTTTGTACACAATGGGTAGGTAGGTTGAAATTAAATACCTACTACATATCGGATAGGTAATTGTGAGAGTAAATAACTTTCAACTAGTTGAGAAATCAGTAATCACTATGTCTGCTACTCGAAAGTGCACCTAAGTATGCAAAATTTTCCAAAAAGTACTTGATACAAGACATAAAAATTAACAATAAAAAAACGCAATTCTTACAATTCAATATGCGTTAAGATAGGTACTCAGAAGCAGACCCATTCCCACTGGCAGCACCCGTTCACGAGCATGACGCGTGGACCAGCCATCGCTTCGCTCAACCATATTTGAGGGAACGTAACGACCCGCCCCACACGACACCACCGCAGAAATGATTAAAGAGAGCATGACATACTTAGGCTACCCATCCTAAGGCACTGAATTGAAAACTAATTTCCAAAAGCTTTTCATAGGCCTTTACTTACAAAAACTACTGACTATAGAAAGCAAAATGATTGCAAATAAAAAAAAAAAAGAGAAATCAAAACAAGGTTTACTTGCCTATTAGTTTTATGTTTTGAGTAAGAAGTGCCATACATATTGATAACATCAAACAGAGAAAAAATATACATATATATATAAATATATATATTTTTTTGGTATAATGGTTAACACTATAACAGTGTCCCAAATCTGAAACCATTTAGTTTCTGTCCAACCATGTCAGACTGACCACTGTTAAAAGGCAAGATGACGACAACTTGTGGCATAATGCATACACGCCAGCAGGTCGGTTCTGGCGTTGTTGGTCACAATGGAACCTAACCTCCTCCTCGGCTCCTCTCTCGCTGCGCCCGCTCGTCGTCGCACCTAGTTGTCTGTTTACCAGCACTAAAGTTATAAAATTAATTTGTACGGTGCAAAGTATTAATTTTAAAGCTAAGCAATTAAATTGTATAGTGCAAAGTTTTAATTTTAAAGCGTAGCATATTTATAGTGGCAACCATTATTTTTATAGTTCATTCAATAAATTTTGAAGCCAAACATTTTAAAGTGTGTTACATTATTTTTAAAGTGCATTTATACACTGGCCTGCAAAAGTAAGTATCACACTTTTCAATTTTTTTTTTCTTAACTAATAGAAGGTAGAGGTTTAAGATTAATAAAAATGTTTTGTTGCAAATTTTATAGGCTTTAATTCTTAGAAACTAAAATTATACATTAGTAACATTTTAACTTAAACATTTAACATTTAACATTTAACTTAAAAAAGATAAGACATTAACATTTAACTTAAAAAAGATAAAACAATGAAAATAGTCATTTTTAGTTTAGTGTAAAAAAATTTAACTAAAATGTATTACATGTTATTTAATTTTTAATAACTGGTATTGCCTCCTCGAGCTCTGATTACAGCTTCGAGCCGGTTTGGCATACTGAACACTAGGTATCATCATTCTAGTATTTTAGTTTATTCATAATAAGTTTCTTCTCTGTTCTTGTAGAATGCATTAGTGTTGGTCATGGGAAGCAAGGAGGAAGATGTCCCATCGGTCCCTGTAGAGCCAACCAGATTTGTTGAGGACATGAATGAATCTGAACTTGCAACTGCTGTAAGTTTATTACTCTCACTAGAAATATATTTAGTTGCTAATGACTGGTTACATAGGTTTTACTTCAGTTTGGTAGATCTACAGTAACTATTTGCCATAATAATGATTTGATTGAAAGGTTGTCTCATTATTGTACATGCCATAATAATGATTGAGTTACTAAATGTTATCTTTTAGTTGGATCTTCCTGAAGGATTGGTTAATTTGGGTAACACATGCTATATGAATGCAACAGTGCAGTGCCTGAAAACTGTACCAGAACTCAAGAATGCTCTACTCAATTACGATAAAAGTAAGTACTGTAAAATGTTCGTTGCTTCCCTTCCTTCCCATTCCATACATAAATATAACTAAACGCTCATGGGTAAAGGTTATTATAAAGTTGACGATTATTTTAAAGATCAAAATGCGTGGAAATGATGTAACACATAACTTGCTAATATAAGTACTTTATTGAAGTAATATAACAAGTCTATATTGTTGCCAATAATTCTGTCACCCTGTTGTAATTATGTTATGTTACCCTGGTAAAGATATATTCAAGTTTGTAAATATCGTTACTTATGGCTGTTATTACAGCTGATAAGTTTCTTGCGCCCGTTCTTCTTGTCAGCTAAAAAAGTCTGGAACGGGTGGTAGGAAAATATAAACGATTCAAAAGTACTTAATAATTAAGTTTATTTGAATAAAGCTTATTTCACTTTATTTCACTTCACTTTAATAGATTGTCTATAGATACTACCTATGTATGACTGTATGTATAAAATAAAATAATTAACCCTGAATACTAAGTAAATATAGCCATTGAAATATTACTAAAACCATATTACTCCATTTAAGTTTGGCCACACAATACATACGAAATTCCGAATCAGAATTATTACGAACACAGCTTTATGGATCTACTACACACATGCATTATATTTCCGTTCGGAATTTTCATACATTATATATATATATATATACCATTATATATATATACCGAATTCCGAATCAGATTATGCATATGTGGCCACTCGAAATTTCATAAAAAAAATATTATTTTTCAAATAAAACCTTAGTGCCCTACTGTAACAAACTGCAAAACAGAAACTTATTGAAATTGTAGACATTTATTTGTAATCTTTTCTTATCTTTCATTACATGTGCGACTTGAATTGAATGAAATAACTTTGTAGGTATACTACGTTTTATCAAATAAAGATATTCTTATTCTTAGCTTCGGGTGGGGGCAGTGCTGGTGATCTAACGATCGCCCTAAGCGAAACAATGTCGGCGTTGGAGCGCGGCGGGGCGGGCGCGTGCGCGGGCGCCGCGGCGCGTCTGCTGCGAGCGCTGCACGACGCCGCGCCGAGGTTTGCCGAGCGCGGCCCGGGGGGCGGCCTCGCGCAGCAGGACGCCTCCGAGTGCTGGTCGGAGATCGTGAGGGCTCTGCAGCAGCGACTGCCATCGGCACCGACTCCCGTTGGGGCACATACTGACAGGTTTGTGCACATTTTAATAAAAGTGTAGTTTATCGAGCCAGGCCCGATAAAGTAATCCAGATAATGACCAAAAAACGAGTTTAATTAATTAATGATATTGTATTTTCATCTCTTTAAAAATAGTTGGCCAAAAAAATACTTCCGCAAAATAAAATGTTCAATATTGCTCTATTTTATAGAGTCAAAGTCAAGGTAAAATCAAAGTCAAAATTGCAAACTTAATAAATGCACTTTTGAATGGCCTATATTTTGATACCACCCGTTCCAGATTTTCTTGTGTGAGAGTTCTCAAAATTGAATCAGTCAGTTCAGTAGCTATAACTAAAGGGTCAGCTTGAATATTAGTATTATTCTATGACGCAAATTAAAATAGTTTTTGTGATAACAGGACGAGCGTGATCGAGCAATACTTCGGTGGCACGCTGGACGTGGAGCTGGTGTGCTCGGAGGCGGACGAGCCCCCCACGCGCACCACCGAGTCCTTCCTGCAGCTGTCCTGCTTCATCTCGCAGGACGTCAAGTACATGCAGTCGGGCCTCAGATCTGTGAGTGTGTCACATCTTTACTAAGTAAAAAAGCCGTTTCTGAATTTTTGTCTATTTGTCTTTTCTGATTGTGCGCGCATCACTTAAAATCCGCTGAACGGATTTTGATACACTTTTCACACTTTAGTAGCTTGGGGGTCCCACTTAAAATCTAAGTCTAAGCTATATTTTATCTTATTTGGGTGGGTAGAACCAGGGAAACAGCTTGAACTCCCCGTAGTACTAGCTTTCATACACTAAAGGTAATGGTAAGGTAACTGACCAAATGAAGTAAAAAAAAGTTGGATTTCAAACTTGTATAAAATCAACAACATAAAAACGGATTTAAAACCAAATGACACTCTGATGCCCCCCTATTTGCACATGCGCTCGCGATGACGGATGCTTGGGGTTGCACTTACCTAAAATTAAGGCGTAACGTAACACAAAGGGATTCGCCAAAATACCAACAGTTGGGTGAAGCACGCGGCGCTCGCAGCGAGCGGCTTGGCTCGCTGTGCTGACCTATAACATTTTGCCGTAACGTCACGTTACGATGGGATGTTACCGGTCAGACGCTGGCTTTAGGAAGTAATTTAAACTGTTCGCCCTCCTTTTACTAGTCTTTATTCCCGAAATTCCTACGTGAACGGAATCGCGGGCAAAATACTAGTTTTTCGTAACATTTACTACACTGATTAATAATACCATTAATCATTGTACTAATTAAAAATGTTAGTAGTAGTTCAATTTAGGGTCTTTTTTAGTTATGAACTCTTCTCACGATGTTCAAATTGTATTTCGCTGTTTCACTTTGTCTAAAGTCTTAAAATAAAATAAAATAAAAAATTAAAATCGGTCAGTTTATTTCAGTGAATTAATAATTAGACTTTAGTGTCCCTATGATTTTAATTGTGTAATTATGATTTTCTTTAGTTTTAGCTTAAATTCCAGTTAAATCTAAGTACATTTTGTTGTATCTAAGGGATTATAATTATCTGCACTATATTGTATCTTTGTGTGCTGCAAAATTAACGAAATTTCAAGGAACAGAAATTATAATTGTTAATAACATTTGATACTGTTGTAATTATCTGGTAACGATATATTCAAGTTTGTAAACATCATTACTTATGGCTGTTACAGCTGATAAGTTTCTTGCGCCCGTTCTTCTTGTCAGCTAAAAAAGACTGGAACATATAGAGGTGGTAGGAAAATATAGACGATTAAAAAATACTTAATAATTAAGTTTATTTGAATAAAGCTTTATTTGACTTATTTGAAATAATTATGTTTATTTACAGAAAATGTCAGAACAGATCACAAAAATGTCGCAAACACTGGGAAGAGACGCGGTTTATACGAAAACTGTAAGATTCATTCAACACATTTGAATCATTAATTGCCTAGCAAATATGATCATGTACCTACTATTATATTATTTCAGAGTAAAATCAGCCGCCTGCCTGCGTATTTAACAGTGCAATTCGTGCGTTTCTATTTCAAAGAGAAAGAATCGATCAACGCGAAAATACTAAAAGACGTGAAATTCCCTCTCGACTTGGATGTGTATGAATTATGTTCCCCCGAGCTCCAAGAACGACTAGCACCGATGAGGGCGAAATTCAAGGTAAAATGAACTTTAAATATATGTGAAGACCTTTAATTGGCTGACTGAGATATTATTCTGTTTGTCTTGCTGTTGGTCTTCCAAAAAATAAAAAAATAAAAATAAATCATCGTTAATAAGTGTCAAATTGCTTTGATTTTAATATTGTTTTATTTTTGTAGGAAATAGACGACGCCGCAGCAGAATCAGCGACCGCAAAAAATAAGAACCACGGCGACAGTAGAAAAGAAAGCAAGAATAAAGCAATAGTGCCATATTGGTTTGAAAATGGTAAGCTTCTAAATTATCTCAGTCCTTTGTCATTCAAATGATGAGTTTGTTATTTGTCTGTTTTTGCTTTTGCCATTGGGCTTCCATTCGAAAACTGATTTGATTTGATTTTTGGAATTCCCAACGTTTTGGCACCTTTGTAGTTGCCGTGCCGTAGTCACGGATGGGATGACTTCGCTAAATTAAAACGCGCGTTAATATTGTTATTTATTTGAAAGTGTAAACTACCTAATTATTGATACTAAGAAGTTCCTCAAATGTTAAATATTTCCTACATTTCTTTTTTATTTTATGTTTTTATGAATCATTTATGATCAGAATTTCCAATCCCAATTTCTCAATAAGTAATTCAATACGATTTGTTTGTTTTAAGACCTGTAGAACTATTATTGGCACCTATGGAAATAATACATTTGACAGTACAGTGTTGCCATAATATAACAACAATCAACTAAATAATCAAGTATCTTTTGAAACAACATAGTTGATTAAATAATATCCTTATGCGGATCAATACGGATGGTGACTAATTTTAGAAACCGGTTTAATTTTATAGGTAGACATATAAATAATACAGCAATTTAAACATAACTTTTTATATATTTGCGATTCATGTCACCATCCCTATTGGTGCCAATAAATGTGGGACTGTTTACTACCCAATGAACGTGGTGGTTGCAGACGTAGGCAGCAACAACAGCGGGTTCTACCGCCTGCAGGCGGTGTTGACGCACCGCGGGCGCTCGTCGTCGTCGGGGCACTACGTGGCGTGGGTGGCGCGCGGCGGCGCGTGGCTGCGCTGCGACGACGACTCGGTCACGCCCGTCGGCGAGGACGAGGTGCTGAAGCTCAGCGGCGGCGGTGAGTACATGTAGCTGTCACTATTGTGTATCTGTTAGGCTCAAACACCGAAATCGGTCTTTGAGCGAAAAAAAACGTGCACAAAGCTTTCATGGGGTCAAGTCCGCTAATGTTAATTAATAATAGAGTCTCGATTTTGGGTTTTAGAAACAAGAACTGTGTGATAAAAAGGATTACCATTCAAATACCATTGAAACACGATTTTGACGTTAACATTAGCAGACTTGACCCCCTGGTCAGTGCCAAAATGCCACAACACGAAATTCGTATCATGGCGTTCTTAAGAACGAATTTCGCGTTGTGGCATTTTGGTAGTGACCAGAACACGTTGTGAGCGTTTTTTCGCTCAAATACCGATTTCCGTCTTTGAGCCTAACCATCCAATATCTATCAATGGTCTCTGAAGTAAGAAGATGGACAACAAATTCCATCTGAATGACTGAATAACCTCACCGAGCAATGTCGCATCGTTCCGCAGGCGACTGGCATTGCGCGTACCTGCTGCTGTACGGGCCCCGCGTGCTGGAGCTGCCGCTGGAGGACGAGCCGATGGCCACCGACGCCCCCGCCGCGCCCGCCGGCGACCCCCCCCGCCGCGCTCGCGTAACCGCCCGCTCCGCTCGCTCGCTCGAAGCGCTCGTATGCTCGCTTGATACTGCCACTCGATATTTATTTATACCCTTAGAATAATAACGCCCGCGTATGCGAAGTGAGGCGTCTAATACTAAGCTGAAATGGCTTAGTTTTCAGATTTATATCACAGTACATATATAAGTTTTATATAATATGTACTGTGTTTATAAACTTCATACGTCACCTAAGCGTAACTAAAATCCAATAATATAGTAACTAATCAACTTGATGTAGGAAAATTTAAACTGTTTTGTACTTATTCGGTATGATTAGGTAATAATGGAGAATAAAAATCTGAAAACGGGACCAGTTTGGCTGATTTAGTTGCCTCACTTTTGACAGTGCGCTTTGTAGAGAACTATCCTTCTAGGTGTTATTATTCTTAAGTTTATACCCTTATAATGAACTAGTGTTATTATCAACTGAACTTGAAATAAAAAAAGTCACAGTTTTAAAAAATCGTGCTTTGTCGTTAGCAAAATGTTTTAGAAACTTTTTGTTACTTAAGAGCGTTTTATTGTGTATTGTAAATGCTACTGATTCGTTCAGTGTTACGAAATTTCCACTTGTATGGTGCGTGCGACTAAACAACGCAAACATACAGAAGTCAAAAATCCTCGTCGCTTTTATAGCATTGAAATGTGAACTCTATTCTTAAAGCATAGAAACTATTTTAAGAAAGAATCTTATCTTATTTACTGAAACGATTTAAATTTAAAATAAATTAAGACTGGAGCAAAATTGGCTACTCTTGAACTGATATATTTAGATTAAGCGAGTTAAATTGAAAATATCATGAATTTTGCATGTTTATGATATGTTTGCAAGTTTCTTTGGAAGCGCAATTATTTATTTATTTATTTTATTTATTTATTTATTGGGCAGTCAACAAAAACATGTACTAACTAAAACAATAAAGGGCTTAAAATATTTATCTGAAAGTAAAGTACAGTTAAGCACAGTTAAATTTTCACAAACACGTCTTTTTTGTTGAGGCTACTAACAATTTTTTCATTACTTCTGTTATATGCATTTTACTTAAAGTTTGATTTCCATAATAATGTGAAAATATATGTTTCTTGTACTATCAGTTCCAAGCTTTGTTTCTATTTAAAGTTATTTATGATAATTGTTGTTAATGATAGCGTATTGATGCGCTAAGAGCGAGCTCAGTGATTTAATAATTGGCATTTTGAATGCTGTTTGTTGCTTGAGGCGCTTGATATTTCTCAATAAATGTCATCTAAGTTCTCTTTACAAGACGTATTGAATTTTATAAGACTAATTATACTACTAAACAATGATCGGTAAATAAATTTCATTAAATATTAACTTTAGTTTTATTACGAAACTTTACAATAAAACGTACCTATTTAAACCATTAGCTAAATTGATCGCTTTTTATACTTGTGGGCAACAGGTTGTAAGTAAGTTGTGGAATCAATAAAATCTATCGCCAAATAATACCTTGCCATACTAATTAGGGTAAACTCTGTCTATATTTTGTTGAAGAAGATTACATACGAGCGATAGTTCTCGGCGATAGATTGCGATGCGTGTTCGGGACCTTTGCTGTGCGTCGCATAAAGGTGCGCGTCCACTGCATCGGAATCGGGCCGGACGGAGCGTCGGCATTTGTCACTGTATGAATTTCAACGACGCGCAAATGCCGATGCAGTGCACGCACTGCCAATGCCATATAGATCCATAAATCTACTATATCTATGATACAAATAATCAATCTACTATATCTATGATACAAATAATCAATCTACTATATCTATGTTGTCTGGAAGAGATCGCTCTTGGCGATAAGGCCGCCTTTGCTCACCATAGTTTTAAGTTTTATGTTATTGTATTTCCTGTAATGTGTGTGTTCAATAAAGTGTTTATCTATCTATCTATGATACAAATAATCAATCTACTATATCTATGATACAAATAATCAAATCCGTCCGCTCCGCCCGTTCCGATAGAGCAGCCGTATCCTGACCTGATTGCCAACAAAATTAATTTTAAATGGGGTTGGTAAACTTTTCCAAAACTGCTGTGAATTATATATTTTCTGGTAGCTTTTGGCTTTGGAGTCGGGACTAACAAATTGCGGAATTTTTATAATGCTTCATTTTAATAAAAATAAAAATTTAAATTTTTAATTTACAGCATAGTACAATAAATCACTATTACGGCTGTATGCGTAGGTTATGCCTTTGCTCCAAAGACTTTCTATGTTGTTGCTCAAAACAAAAAAAAACAAAGGTATGATTACTCTTTGTCACTGTCTGTCAAATCTGTCAATCAATTTTTAAATCGGTAAATGCAAAGGAACTTCGTGTTCAGCCGTATGTTTGATATTTTATCACGATAATAATATAAAAATTATATTTAGTTAACAAGGTAAAATAAAAAAATCATAATATTATTTTCTTTATTCTTCAGACTTGTGCTATCAAAAAAAAATATAAAACAATTCTCTTCGAAAAAGTTTACCAACCCCATTAAAACATGCCACCCATTTTATACCATATTTTTTTGGACCATAGTGCCAATATAGTGTATTATCCATAGATAATACACTTTTTTTTTTTTTTTTTTGGCTCGTACGATTTGTACATTTGCCAATGTCGAGTAAAAATTAGGGAAACGGAATTAGGAAATATAATTAGGATATCGGAATAATTTAGATGGGATCAGGAAAACTTTTTGGTAGGTATTTACATATCTAGGATTATATACATAGTTTTAGAGTTTAATATTGTTAAGGATAAGGAAGGATATTATACATTTATATACATTGCGATCATTAGAAGATAATAGAGTCACAATACTGGTCGGGAATGGAACACGTAGCGTAAGTAGGTCTTTCCAGAAATCATCTCTGTCGTATTTAGGACAAGCTAATATAATATGGTTTGGATTTCCCTCGTCCAACCCGCACTCACACCCGGGGTCGTTAACGATATGGAGCTTGGCAAGATGCGATGGTGTACAGGCATGGCCTAATCTTAAGCGAGTGATGATAGAAGTTTCCATTTTGCCAAACTTCATTATTGAAAACCAAGGTTTCGTGGGAATATTTTTTTGTATTTGAGAATAAAATCTGCCCCTTGTTTGCTGGCTGTATTTCCATGCGTTATTCCAATTATCCTGTAAATATGTTTTAGGAAGTGCTAACAGATCTTGACAATAATTTTGATAAGGATAAACATCTCCACAAGACACCGCATCGTGAGCAAGTTTATCCGCGATTACATTGCCATCTATGTTTGAATGTCCCGGAATCCACACGAATTCTATGTGTAAGCCTTTATCCAGACATTCTTTTGTGATTTGTCTGATATTGAAAATTAAAGGAGAATATAGTTTTAAGGTAAATGGATTTTTCTGTAAAGCCTGTAAACAGCTTTTCGAATCTGAAAATATAACAGCCTTGTTTAGTTTCATAATTTTTATGTATTCAACAGCTTTTAAAATTCCTAAACATTCGCCAGAATAGACCGATGACTCGGGTGGTAGCTTAACTTTCTGTACAATATTAAATTGAGAATGGTACACTCCTATGCCAACACACTCGGAGGTGGAGTGCTTAGAAGCATCAGTGAATATTAAATGGAAATCCTTGAACTTAGATTCAACAAGTTGGTTGAATTCAGTTTTAGCGTTACCGTTTTTGACGAAATTAAGATGGATGACTAAAGGATAAATTAATGAATCATAACTGACACTAAATAAAGGAAGGAAATTAGATCGATGAGTAGGAGAGTTTAAAGATAAATATTTTTGATAGCTAATTAAAAGACATGGAGGAGATTTATTAGTCCAATAACTTGACTCTTGGTACAACTCATATAAACACTCGAGTTTGTCAAGTAAAGGATGATTGGAAAACTGTACGGTACGGAAAAAGAACTTGTCACATAGAAATTGCCGTCTCAAATGTAGTGGTGGGTCGCAGCATTCGACCTGCAATGCATTGGTAGGGCTAGACTTCATGGCACCGATTATTATTCGTAAGGCTTTGAATTGAATTAAATCTAATTTCTTGAAAGCTGTAATGTTTCCTGGCTCCAGTAAGAATGTACCATAGTCTAACACGCTTCGAATGAGAGCATTATAAATAAGTTTTAATGAATAAGGATGAGCTCCCCACCATACGCCCGCTAAACATCTTATCATATTTATCAATCGTTCACATTTTCCAATGACATAGTCGCAATGTTGAGCACCCGTTAATTTAGCGTCCAAAACTACACCCAAGAATTTAACATGAGCCTTAACCGGTATGGTTGCATTATCGTAACTCAAAGTGATATCTGGTGGTTTATTCATACGGGAAAAAAGGACAACCGCACTCTTAGAGGCTGACAATTGAAGGCCATTCATATCCATCCACTGTTTTAGTTTCGCTAATACACCTGACAAAGTGGACTGCAAAATATTTATGGAAGAATTTGCGCTATATAATAATAGGTCATCAGCATACTGTAGAATTTTAATGTTCTCATTTACACAAATATGGGACTGTAGATCGTAGGTGTAAATATTATACAAAATAGGACTGAGAACAGATCCCTGAGGGAGACCTTTGGAAACAGTTCTAGAAAAACTACGGCCATTTATATTTAAAGTTATTGTTCGTTCCGACAACATATTAAGAATAAAATGTATGAAAATTGGAGGAATTTGTAAAGATTCTAGTTTAATTTTTAGGACATTCAGGAGGACGTTATCATAGGCAGAGCATAAATCTACAAATACGGCTAAAAGCGAGTTATTATTGGAAAAAGCAATGCGGATATCTGAGGTCAGAATGGCTAAATTATCAATAGTGCTTTTTCCCTTTCTAAAACCAAATTGAGTATTTGCTAAAAGCCCTTTACTTTCTAAGAACCATTCTAATCGATTCTTTATCAGGTGCTCGGCTAACTTAATTAGTACAGATGATAATGCAATGGGCCGATATCCTGCAACATCGGTTGGTTGTTTATTTGGTTTTAAGAAGGGCAACACTGTTTGTTGTTTCCAAGATGGAGGAATGTTTCCTGTTAACAACACTGTATTTATTAGATCCAAGTAATAGTTTAATGTATCATCGCAAACGTTTTCAAGAAATGCATACGGTATGCCATCATTCCCTGGAGCTGAGTTTTTAGAATTGTGGAGGATTCCTTTTAGTTCGTGCAAAGTAAACGGGGTGCTGAGACCTGTTAGGTTATGAGGTGATAAGAGAGGACAAGTGAGATTGTTGTTATCAGCTACCCAAGGGGGAGCTAATTTATCCATAAAAGAATCGGCTAATTCTGTTGGAATTATTGCGGAAGGCTTATTATAAGTGGCAGATTTAAATCTGTTGATGTATTGCCAAACTAGGCTCGGTGGAGTGTTTGGGGAAATTGATGAACAGAATGAACGCCAGCCTTCAAATTTCTTTTTTTTGAAAAGTTTCTTAGTATCTGCTATGGCTTTAATCACTAAATCATAATTACCATCTGACATGTCCTCTCTATACCTTTCTTCAGCTTCTTTTCTGTTTTTTATTGCACTGGTGCACTCGCTATCCCACCATGGAGGCGAAGGAATTTTATTGAAGCCTCTTTTTTGAGGAAAGATTTCATTAGCAGCTTCAATAAGAACATCACCTAATGCCTTTGCACTCTCTATCTCAGAGCCACTAGTCACAACTGGAAGTAGAGATAGTTTGGACTGTACACTAGATTTATATTTTTCCCAATCTTTACTATCCTTTTCAGGAAGCTTGTGTTTTAGATGAGAAGTACGTTTTATATTTACAGGTTTATCAAATGGGAAGGTTATGACGATGGGGTAGTGATCACTGCCATAAACAGATGAAAGTGTATCCCATAGTAAAGAGCTTGCAAGAGATGGAGAACATAAAGAAAGATCAACTGCACTATCAATCTCATTTAATTTTGTTAAGCGAGTAACCTTTCCCGTATTTAAAATACATATATTAAGAGAATCAATAATATCTATCATTTCTTCTCCATAATTATTTGTCTTAGAGCTGCCCCAACACTGATGATGACAGTTAAAGTCACCTAGTACCAGAAAGGGCTTAGGTAAGTTAGAAATAATTTGTTTAACTTCATTGAGTATAGGTATAGATGGATGAGAAATGTATATAGAAACAAAACATATATTATAAGTTTGTATGGCAAATATAGAAATTTCTTTATGATGAGATGGTATAGGTATTATGGAATAAGATATTGAGTCTTTTATAAGTATAGCCACTCCGCCATAGCCATCATCTCTGTCCTGACGAAGAGTAGTGTATCCAGTGGCCTTAAATCTTTGATGTGGTTTAAGCCATGTTTCTGATAAGAAAAACATGAAAGGGTCAAACTTATTTAAAAGATAAATTATTTCACTTTTTTTACCAAGTATGCTTTGACAGTTCCATTGCAATATTTTAGCCCGACTGTCCATTTTGGAGGATTTGGATAAAGTTACTAATGATAGAGGCAACGTTGGACGGTGAATTGTTGTTACTGTTATTATTACTGATAAAACAGGTAAGCAAATTGAGAATTAATTTTATTAGTTCAGGTAGGGATATATTTTTAGAATCAAGCTCTTTTTCTGTTTGACTATAACCACACCCATTATTAGGTGAAGGTATATCATATTCCCTAAGAATGTTATTATGAGCTTCAGTGTCATAACCTTCGCTTACTTTAGGAGGAGAACGGGGTTTGAGAAAGACAGTCTTCTTATATGAAACCGATTCCGGTCTATTGTTAATTATATTATTTTGGACAGATTGATTAGATTTAGACACAGTAGAAGAGAGGTTTTTAGCAGTAACTTTGGAATATAATTTTGAGACACTAGGGAAACATTTTGAAGCTTCTGCATAAGATGTACAGTTGTGGGCCATGTAATTTTTAATTTCCTGCTGTCTATTATACTCTGGACAAGATTTGCTTGTTGCAAAGTGGGAACCTTCACAAGAGCAACAAAAGGCATCATAGTTTTCTTCTCTATTACAGGAGTCACCAGAGTGGTTGTCTCCACATTTGAAACATCTGGGTTTAGATCTACACTGGGTTTTAGTGTGTCCAAAACGACAACAGTTGAAACATTGTATTGTTGGGAAAATGTATAGATCAACGGGTAAAGCATTAAAACACATGAAAATTCGTTTTGGTAGCACCTGGCCATCAAAAGTCACCACTATGGATTGTGAAGGCTTCCATATTGCAGATCCATCTTGAATTATTTTAAAATTAATGCGTCTCACTTTAATTATTTTACCACAACCTATTGGTACAGAGATGTTTTCCAGTATTTCCTCGGGAGACCATTCTACCGGGACGCCACGGACGAGTCCCATCCTTGTTACGTTAAATGTTGGGATAAAGGCTTTCATTTTGTGAGCTTCTAAGTTTTGATTACTCAGAAAAGAATTAGCAGACTTGTGAGATGAAAAGGCTATAGAAAGTTTGTTACGGCCAATACGCTTAACACTCCCATTAACAATATCTTGTACGCAATTAGTTTTCAGAAAATGACCAAATGTCACAGGATGCAGTGAAGTGCCATCATTAGGGGCAGCTTGTATTTTCTGGACATGAACAACATATGGAGAAATATCGGTTTCATTATAAAGTAAACGTCCTATAGGTGAGGGTGCGGGTATAGGCGAAGGAGTTGAAACTGTTGTTGTAGGATCCGGATTGGAAACCAATGTATTTAATTCCTTAACAACGGGTGTTGGGGTCTTATCTTTAATGGAATTGTACTCTTGTTTTGGAGATAAATCAGTACATTGACAATTATTATGGCTGTCTGTTCTAGAGTCCAAACCTTGACGACGCTTTTTATTGCATTGTTTGCATACGTGTATGCGACTACGTTTACGTGACCTTGTAGTAAAAGAACCATCGGTTTCCATTCCCGACTCATTGGATACTATTGTAACGTACTTTCCTGCCGGGGGAACTATGTCCCCCGGGTCAGGAGGATCATTCATAATGAAAGCCTCGACTTACCAATTTTCAGCTATTTACACTAATATAATTTACAAACTATATATAAAATTAGATACAAATAAGATAAAATCAAGTAATTCTGATCACCAATAACACTATAGATTAATTAAATAAAATTTTACACCAAAAAACGCGTCCGACAAGTCAAACGTTTCCCGCCTTTTTTCGATAATACACTTATATAATTCAAAGTATTATCTATGGTGCCAACTTCACATTGACTGACAATTCTGAAAACTTCAAACGTATTTCGTGCATAGGTACTTCAAGATTGTTTCGATTTAAAGAAACAGAAAATTGTAAATTAAAACAATTGTAAATATGGGTTTCACGCAATGGGTCATCAGATGTTTGACCTTTCCCATTTCTTTGAGCAACTGCTTCCCGCGGCGCAGCCCGGCGAGCCGCAGAAGTCGGTGTCTGAAGTGGCTAGTGCCTTTCGTAGGGGGCTTCGCCCTTGGCCAGGTTTACTACTACTATCTGCTGAAGAAGATACCATTCCCCGGAAATACGGGCTTTTATTTAGGTCTATCTGTTAGTTTATTTTTAGGTTAGTAATTATTTATTTATTTTGAGTAAGTATAGGATTTTTTTGTTTTAGTATTCATAAAGTACACCACGGTTGAGGGAATTGAAAAAAATCCTATAGAAAGTTGAAAAAAAAAAAAATCTACGTTTCTTAGTCCCCTGTTTCCTCCTCTAAAACGAGCCCGATTAAAATAGTTTTTTCATCAAAAAAAAATGAAGAAATGTTTTGCTTTTTTTTTACATAATCTTGTTAAATTTAATTGCTGGACGTCTAAACAATAGCATTTTATTTTAGGTTTTTGAAGATCAAAATAATGTAAAAAAAAGAAAACATAGGAATACAGCTAGATTCTTTCATTAAATTTTGATAAATAAAGTATTAAAATCGTTTGAGGGGACTACGAAACGTTGATTTTGTCAACTTTCTATAAATAAAATAGGACCTAATGCTACAAAATATTGTTTTTGGAACCTACGCTTTGCCAACCTTTTGCTTTCATATCGAGCATTAACTCGGACTCTTGAGTCGGATCACAGTGAAGTGTGCTTTAAGAACTAGCAATTTGCAATGCTTTTTAAACTCTATGGCTATGATACCGTACTGCTTGTGCCCTATTGTTCTGTCTTTCGTCATCTGTTTTAGGCGTTGGCAATTTGGTGTGTGTGCAGCTGCGATGCGTATGTCTGCTGACACTCCCTATGTACTGCGGCAAGCCAGGCCGCGGCGTGCTCAAAGTTGTGATCCTCACTTATGTTATTGCTGGTAAGAGTTTATTTAGACTTACGTTTGCTTGGTAGATGGAACGTATTCTAACGATTGTAAGTTTCTGAACAAGTAAGGTAAAGACCATACCTCCCAACTTTTTAAGAACAATTTCAGGTGGATAAAGTTTGGTCAACGAAAGATGAGACTCGGTTGGAAATGGAACTAATTTTGCGTCTTATTATAAGGTTCATTTCCAATAACTTAACCTATAAAGTCTAAACGTTAATTTAACAGGGAAAGTGGCGACCTTAGGTTACCATTAGGTAATCAAGCCCGTTTTCGATTGGTAGGAACTATTACGCTATTACGCGTCTATTACGCGTCACGTATCCACAGTGTAGAGGTGCGGCGGCGGCGCGGTGGCGGCGTCGTGTACAGGAGCGTAGTCTTATATCGTAGTCCAAATCCAATCTGGAGTCCAAAGTAGAATAACAAGCAATTCAGTAATATCAGGGCTCCGTCACTCCGCGCGCGAGTATAAAGCGCTCAGCGTCCTCTGAGAGGACTTTCATACGTCAGAAAAGATAAGACCTACGCGATAGAAAGAGAGACAACTACTAAGTGAATGTTTTGAAGAGAAGAGAGTGCTATATGCGACCTGATTTGCACTTTATTGTTTTGGGGCTAGAGTCGCTATTTATTTAAACGATTCTGCGGAATGCAACTTCTGTACGCTAGTACTATTATATATTATGTGGTAATATCGCAGAATACCTAATAAATAATGCAAATGTCTCTCACTTTAACTTTTGGAATTACCTACCTAAAGCATTAATTGTGCGCATCTGCAGTATAAGTATTTGCCTTTACCAAGGTCCAATAACCAACATGGGTCTGAATGCGAAAGAGGTGGTGCGTGTATTCGCGTGCAGTACCGAGCTGTCGCAGAACCTCTCCGGGGCGAAGTTCGCGGTGATGGGCGCGCCGTTTCGGAGAGCGGTCTTCAGTCTGAGGCAGGAAGTCAGCCAAGTTAAGGATACGATTAAGTGAGTTTGTCTTTTTTTCACTTTTTTAGGTGCCGGCACGAATTGTGTGCGTTGAGAGAAATTGGAGGGGATTACTGCGCATGTTTGCGCCTCTCGCCAATGAGACCTAAAAATAACTTCTGCGCATTAAATGTCACCGCTCAAGATCCGTGCCGAGGCCTGTACCAATACATTATCTGACATTGCCATTAGTTTTCAAGTTCATCCACATCAATTTATTCATTGATGTTCATAACATATAGACTATTTGCATTTGCCAGGTCTGTTCGTGATGTTATAACCCCAATAGAAATGGAAATCGGAGACTGTTACAAATTTCCGATGAGCCAACGGAACGTCTCGAAATTGCAGAAACAAAAGCTGTGAGCAAATCTCCTTAAACATCAGTTCCAAAGATTTCATTCTTTAACATTCAGTAGCTCATTATTATACCTACATTTATTAAGGCAGAACCGAAAACAAGAAGTTGAAGAATTATACAAAACTAAGTATCTCATGAAGTTGAAACAACGTTGTGAAAATATGCTGTCACACGCTGTTACCTGCTGTTCCACTGCCTTCTCTTCGACTTACGACCAGTGCAAAGAGTGTCCTACATCTTGGCATGGACCACTTTGAAAACCGCAATTCTGACTACATGGAAAATTTCTCCCCAATTAGTCCCAACTAGTCCTACTTTTTCGGAATTAGTCCCAAAAAGGACTGAAAGATATAAGCGATTTAAATGGTCCATGCCAAAGCAAACCTTCATTTTGGCAGGGACAGGCTATATCTAGTGAACCTAAACACCTAGCCAGGATCTGATTATTCAAAAAAAATCTCCCTTTTTTATGGATCCCGCAATGCCTAGAATCAAAACGAAATGAAGCGCCGTTCAAAAAATATAAAGGAATGATTTGGTCCCTGCCAAAATCAACCTACATCTTGGCGAGGACTTTTGAACCAGGTCACCTAGAGAAAATCTGATTATTGGAAACGAATCGTGTAAATTACTCCCAATTAGTCCTAAAGCCACAAAATTAGTCCCCCTTTAGTTTAGGAGAAATTCCGTTTTTTATATAAGTACAGTCATGTACAAAAGCGTACAGTAAAAATTAATTACATAAAACTATTCCGTTCCGTAATGCGCAGTGTTCCGATTGTAAAACATTAAGCACGAACTTTCGTAAATTGAGGAATGCACAAACAGTATCTGTGAACATAAGTTTTAACAATCGGAACACTGCGCATTGCGGAACGGAATAAAGTTTTGGGCCCATATTACACTATCATGTATATATCATCCGAGATATATGTTTACTATCTTCGTCGGAGATAGCATCCGATAAATAATATATGATAGTGTAATATGCTCATGCCCCCCTAGCATGACCATCGAAACGCGATAATATGATATAGAGCTTAATCACGTTTAACTGCCATAAAACAATAGAATTTGACAGTCGAGTGTCGACAAAACGATATATATCGTGTATTGTCGGTCATGCTAGGAGGGCAGCCCTTCCTCCCTCCAGTTCATCATCATCATATCAGCCGCACGACACCCACTGCTGGGTATAGGCCTCCCCTAAGGATCTCCACGACGATCGGTCCTGCGCTGCCCGCATCCAGCGGCTTCCCGCGACCTTCACCAGATCGTCGGTCCACCTTGTCGGGGGCCTACCCACGGAGCGCCGTCCGGTGCGTGGTCACCATTCCAGAACCTTTCCGCCCCAACGGCCATCGGTTCTTCTCGCTATGTGTCCTGCCCATTGCCACTTCAGTTAAACGTGATAAATCACTAGGTACCATATCACGTTTCGGTGGTCATGCTAGGCTAAGAGGGAGGGATTGTAAGGGCGTTTTCCTACGAACAAACAATGACACGACACGATTGTCAACAGTGTTGCCAGAACGTACCAAAAAGTACAGTTGTCAGCACTATAGGCATGAAAGGCAGTGTTGCTATTTTGTTAATTCAAATTTAGCTTTTTTTCACCCCATTTTATATGTATGTGAACTTGGCATTTTGCATTTTTTTTTAATTAGGTTTAATTTTCAACTTTCGTCTATGACAACATTTTACGGGAAAACGGCAACACTGAATTGGCACTTGGCAGGTTTTATTTTTCGTTCTTTGGTTATTTGGTCGGTTTATTTATTTTTATTTTAGAGTGGTTTTAGAATCGATTAAGATGAAATAGCTAACTATATAATTTTTAAATTTGAGATTTTTGCATTCACAATGCTATTTTAATACAATACTAAATAATATAATAGAAAAAAAAGTATTGATCTAATGCGAGTCGTATTTTTTCTAGTATATTATTTAGTATTGTATAAAAATAGCATTGTGAATGCAAAAAGCTCAAATTTAAAAAGTAATAAAAAAGGTAAATCACACGTTTTTACACTTTGGTGACAAGTATCTGTAAATGTACAATTATTATAAAAAAACGTCATCTTATCAAAAAGTGTCATGTACCTACATATTATTGTATTTCTAATTATAATGAAAAAACTTATACGAACTGAATTTTTATTGGTTTTGAAGCCGCTGGTTTCGAACCATCTTTCTCAACCACTTTCACTATGAGACTTCTACGGTGAAAAAAAATCAGCTGTTCCATACAAAAGCTTTTTAAGGTTTTTTTTTAAGTACAATTAAATACATAATGATGGACAAATACATAAAAGTCCAATACCTTACTCTGTCAAAATGAAACAGCTGATTTTTATACGGAAATGGTTTAATCAATCGGCTCACAAACAAAAAAGTAAGACGCCATCTTGGCTTTTTATTTTATAATATTTCATTATTATTTTCTAGTCAAAATAGTACCTGAAACCGAGATTCATCAAAATCGGTCCACAAACAATAAAGTTGGCCGCCATCTTGGATTTTTTAAATTGCGTTGCTGTTTTCTTGTCAAAATAGTACCAAAAACCGTGTTTCATCGAAATCGGACCACAAACAATAAAGTTGGCCGCCATCTTGGATTTTTTAAATTGCGTTGCTGTTTTCTAGTCAAAATAGTAGCAAAAACCGAGTTTCATCGAAATCGGCCCATAAACAAAAAGTTGGCCGCCATCTTGGATTTTTTATATTTTTTACATAGTGTTGCTGTTATCTTGTCAAAATAGTAGCAAAAACCGAGTTTCATCGAAATCGGCCTACAAACAAAAAAGTTGGCCGCCATCTTGGATTTTTATATTTTTAACATTGCATTGCTGTATTCTTGTCAAAATAGTAGCAAAAACCGAGTTTCATCGAAATCGGCCTACAAACAAAAAAGTTGGCCGCCATCTTGGATTTTTTATATTTTTAAAATTGCATTGCTGTATTCTTGTCAAAATAGTAGCAAAAACCGAGTTTCATCGAAATCGGCCTACAAACAAAAAAGTTGGCCGCCATCTTGGATTTTTATATTTTTAAAATTGCATTGCTGTATTCTTGTCAAAATAGTAGCAAAAACCGAGTTTCATCGAAATCGGCCTACAAACAAAAAAGTTGGCCGCCATCTTGGATTTTTATATTTTTAACATTGCATTGCTGTATTCTTGTCAAAATAGTAGCAAAAACCGAGTTTCATCGAAATCGGCCTACAAGCAAAAAAGTTGGCCGCCATCTTGGATTTTTTATATTTTTAAAATTGCATTGCTGTATTCTTGTCAAAATAGTAGCAAAAACCGAGTTTCATCGAAATCGGCCTACAAACAAAAAAGTTGGCCGCCATCTTGGATTTTTTATATTTTTAACATTGCATTGCTGTATTCTTGTCAAAATAGTAGCAAAAACCGAGTTTCATCGAAATCGGCCTACAAACAAAAAAGTTGGCCGCCATCTTGTATTTTTTTTATTTTTTTAACATTGAGTTGTTATTTTCTTGTCAAACTAGAAAAAAAAAACACCTGTTCCATACATAAGTACAATGCGTAGGTAGGTACTCCATCGAAATGTATGAAACAGCTGATTTTTTTTTCGATTTCAAGGTTGGTCCTATAATGAAAGTTGTACAGTTTGATGGTGTGATCAGCCCCAAGAGAGGTTTTAAATTAATTACAAATAACCCTGTAAAGGTACAAAGTTTCAAGTGAACCCATTGAAGGAAGAAAATCACTATCTACTCCAAATATGAATAGTTTTGAAAGAAAAGCAATATAACTTTAAAATTCAATTTTATACATGACCATTTCATACTTCTTTTGAAATTATTTTGTACGCGACTGTACATGTTTTTGATATAGTCCAGGAGTCCGGGATCAAAATACCTCTAAGAAATCATTTTTATTTTATGACTTAAAAATTAAGGTTTTGAGTTTCGATAATGCATAAAAGTTACGTATTACTTTACGTTATACTTTTGTTTTACATTATACGTTAATAACACTTCATTATTTTAACACAAACACGCAAAAATAAAACAAGTTACAAACATCGTCACTAAATAGGAAGTCGGCTCCTGTACTATAAAAACCAAACTTTAATTCCGATTATCTCCTAAACTAAAGGGGGACTAATTTTGTGGCTTTAGGACTAATTGGGAGTAATTTACACGAATCGTTTCCAATAATCAGATTTTCTCTAGGTGACCTGGTTCAAAAGTCCTCGCCAAGATGTAGGTTGATTTTGGCAGGGACCAAATCATTCCTTTATATTTTTTGAACGGCGCTTCATTTCGTTTTGATTCTAGGCATTGCGGGATCCATAAAAAAGGGAGATTTTTTTTGAATAATCAGATCCTGGCTAGGTGTTTAGGTTCACTAGATATAGCCTGTCCCTGCCAAAATGAAGGTTTGCTTTGGCATGGACCATTTAAATCGCTTATATCTTTCAGTCCTTTTTGGGACTAATTCCGAAAAAGTAGGACTAGTTGGGACTAATTGGGGAGAAATTTTCCATGTAGTCAGAATTGCGGTTTTCAAAGTGGTCCATGCCAAGATGTAGGACACGTGCAAAGAAGTGGTTCCCATGAGCTCGTTCTGGGTTCTGTGTCGACCTTTCAAATTATGCCACATCTGCAATTTGGAGGAAAGCCTAGGAAGATTTGATTTATGCAATAGTAAAAATCAGGTAATTTCAAATTGGAAAATCTACTGGCTACACGTGAAATTGTTCGTAAGGACTGCTTTTGCACAACAGCGGCGTATGTTATACTTCCCGTCCCGATCTTATAAATTGAATCGAATGTTAGAGCGTAGTACATAGTTACCAATGCGGCATTTTCTGTTCATCAAACATCAACTGATAAAATTATTAACGCCCGCCGCGCCGCCGCAGTTGTGATATTTATAACCGTTCAAGAACAAATATAAGTAATCTTTGTGATTTCTCATCCATCCCTGTTTGTCTCAAAATCAGAATAACCCAGGTCTAGGAGAGGGATACGTCGCTTTGAGGAAGGCCAAGAAAATCCTCACTAACATCAAAGAAGTTTCACTTCAGTACAATATTGAAACCCTTTACCAACTTTATGATGTTCGGGTAAGTACTTACTTACTACGACTTTTGCATAGCGGATTTCTTTAATATAGGTACATACTTAGGTGGGTAAATCAACTTTTTAATGTCAGGAAAAAATCGACCCTTGTGTAAATTTATAATCAATAGTTTATTGAAAAACATGGGTGACCCAGGGGACAATGTTGTCCCCAGCTTTTATATGAAAAATAGGAGTTGTCTCCTGGGTCACCATGTTTTTCTTTAAAATCACGTTACAATTTTCATGTCTTTTAAGTTTTCTTATAAGATCATTAGCTGAGAGTATTTGCAACTACAGATTAACTTCATATAAAAATAGTTCACGTAGATATTTTAAGAAATGCCACAAAACAACAAAAAGCTGATTCACCCAGTTACATCGTGCTTACATCTATGATTTGAACTGCATTTTGCATGAACGTTTTACACGGCTTGTCATTTTTTAAATCAAATCCGATGATAACAGAGCCACAGAATACATTATTATTATTATTTTAATTCAGTTCTTTTCTGACGTATGAAATTGGTCTGTCCGGACGGACCCGCGGGTCTACCGCCTAACTCGATTGCTTTCGTTTATGACGTCAGTGAACTGTCCGTACTTGTCACCGTGTTATGATATGACAAGGACGGATAGAGTATTGCTATCGCTTTGGCTATCGCTTTGAGATAGGCGGTAGGGCCCCCGGTAGCCGTTGTAGCTTCATACCTAAAGCGCGGAGTGCGCCTGGACTGACAAGAGTTTTTCGAAAAACACCTTTTCGATGTTTTTTCTAGGATGCAAAAGAAACAGGCAAAAGGGTAATGCACGCTTTCGAAGAAAAGTACGTAATCATGCGCTCAGTCACCACTGCCGTGAATGTCTGCGTGGCTTTGCTGTTTCTGAGGATATTCACTGCTGCCGTCACATACCACGACCAGTACCTAACGAACATCGAACATGACAACATTTACATCACAAGACGATTCAAGAACATAGATCGGAAACGAGGAAGGAGGAATCAGCTCACGCTTCTGCCGCTCAAAAAGGTTTTAATGCTCTTGCTAGCAATTAGCATAATATAGCCAGCTCTTGTAGCATGACCACGGAATGACCATCTATATTTATAAAATCGTAAACTGAATGACTGACTGACTGACTGACTGAATGACTGACTGATCTATCAACGCACAGCCCAAACCGCTGGGTCTAGAGACTCCAAATTTGGCACGTAGGTTCCTTATGAGGTCTAGGGGTGCACTAAGAAAGGGTTTTTCAAAATTCACCCCCTACGGGGGTAAAAAAGGGGATCAAAGTTTGTATGAAAGTCCCTCAGTTTTGAAGCTAGGATCTTCAAATTTTGTGATTAGACTGACCATTGAAAATAAATAAATACGGGTCTCAGCGTTTTTCAAAATTCTACCCCCGAAGGGGTCAAAAGGGGGATGAAGTTGTGTATTGAAGAAAATCCTTTATATTCGAAGTAAAAATCGCTAAATTTATAATTTGGGCTTATGGATAGAAATCTAACGCAACGAATATTGTTATTGTTAGTATTTGAACCCCTACTGGGATGAAATGGGGGTGAAAAGGGGTAAAAACCCCAAAAATAGATATGGATGTCGTTATTGGGGTTTTCTGGGATGACGATTGCAAAAATGACATTTATTTTGAAGTCCAACACGGTGGCCATGATTTGACCCCTAAAGGGGTGAAAATGGGGTTCAAATTTTGTATGGAAAAATAACATAAAATAGACATTACAACTTTAAACTTCGTTGGAGCACATCTAAAAATAAATAGGCAAACATATATTTTGTAATTTTGAAAATCAACCACTTAGGGGTAAATGGGGTGAGTAAACATAAAAATCAATATGGATGTCGTTCTTGAGGTTTTATGGGATGGTGATTGCGAAAATGAGATTTATTTTGAAATCCTACACGGTGGACATGATTTAACCCCTAAAGGGGTGAAAATGGGGTTCAAATTTTGTATGGAAAAATAATATGAAATAGACATTACAACTATAAAATTCGTAGGAGCATGTCTAAAAATAAATAGGCAAACACATATTTTGTTATTTTGAAAATCCTCCCTTAAGGGGTAAGTAAACATGAAAATCGATGTGGATGTTGTTCTTGAGGTTTCATGGGATGGTGGTTGCGAAAATGACATTTATTTTGAAGTCCAACACGGTGGCCATGATTGGACCTGGACATGCACATCCAGGGGACGGGGACAGGGATAGGGACGGGAACGGGAACGGGAACGGGAACGGGAACGGGAACGGGAACGGTTCCTTATGAGGTCTAGGGGTGCACTAAGAAAGGGTTTTTCAAAATTCATCCCCTAAGGGGGTAAAAAAGGGGATCAAAGTTTGTATGAAAGTCCCTCATTTTTTAAGCTAGGATCTTCAAATTTTGTGATTAGATTGACCATTAAAAATAAATAAATACGGGTCTCAGCGTTTTTCAAAATTCTACCCCCGAAGGGATCAAAAGGGGGATGAAGTTGTGTATTGAAGAAAATCCTTTATTTTCGAAGTAAAAATCGCTAAATTTATAATTTAGGCTCATGGATAGAAATCTAACGCAACGTATATTGTTATTGTTAGTATTTGAACCCCTATTGGGATGAAATTGGAACGGGAACGGGAACGGGAACGGGAACGGGAACGGGAACGGGAACGGGAACGGGAACGGGAACGGGAACGGGATCGGGAACGGGAACGGGAAGCCACGTGCGGCAAATGTCTTGCCTCGCCAGTTAGCGCCCTTGGTAGGCACCCGCCTAAATGCGTAAAAATGGCTGGTCAGATCCTGGTTGAAGGTTCCCTAAGGATTTTGAAGGTTCCCTAAGGATTTTCTCTAATATCCACGCGGACGAAGTCGCGGGCAGAAGCTAGTATAATATAATTATTCTATTCTACTCTATTCTCTTCAATGAATAAGGTGTTGTACGCTCCATGCGCAGCGAGAAAAGCTCGTGAAAACAAAAAAATAAGTAGGTATGTCCATCAGCCATTTTTGATGTCCCCACTGCTGGGGCACAGGCCTTCCTTATGGGTGATGAGGATGATGGGCCATAACCCACCACGCGGGCCCAATGCGGATTGGTGGGTGTTAACGACTGCGTGCCTTCCGAAACACGGAGGAGCTCGAGATAATAAATTTTTGGTCACCCATCCCATGACCGACCCTTGCGAACGTTGCTTAATTTCCGCAATTGCTGGGCCAGGCTTAAAACCACTGCGCCACCGAGCTCCACTGGTATAGAGGTATACACGAGGTATAGGTACTTAAATTAAATATTGACCTCCGTGGTCTGTTCGTATTGGCTTGTACACCGGTTTTCAAGGTGTCGCCATTTTTGAGGTCCCGAGTTCGATCGCCGGCTCGGTCAATTTAGAAAACAAACTTTTCTATAATGGCTCGAGTCTGGGTGTTTGTAGTTCCACCGCTCTGATTTCCATAACACAAGTGCATTAGCTACTTTGAAATCAGAGCATTGTTTGTGATGTTGTGTTGTGTAACATTAAAAAATACCGGTTGTAACAAGACCCTCAACGAAGCCGAGGTCTACATATTCTGCCCATCATCAGGATCATTTCTGTTCAAAATTATTGCTGGGAAACGATTTAAATTTTTGGTGTTAAAAAAGCATTGCATACATTACCGCGCAATGTAACGCGGACAAAAGACCGCGCCTGCGAGTGAATGCTACACAGCTGCGTGCGTGCGAGTTGAAAGGCAACGTTAATGTACGCGCTCATGAAATAAATTGAATGATGACGTTTTGAAGCCATTGTTTGTTACGAAATACATACAATTTTGATAATGTTTCTGTAGACAAAAATTAGGAAATAACGAATATAATAAGATTTCATAAAAATTTTGAAAAAAAAAAACTTTGACCTTCAATAACTTCGTAGGTATTGGTTCCCCAGGTATAGTCTAAAAGACAAAAAATGCTCCTGATAATGGGCGGAATGCGTGGACTTCGGCTTCGTTGATTGTCTTGTTACACACGTTATATGTATTTTTAGATGGAAAGGAGCAAATACGTCGACATCCATTCACTACAGTACAAGTCTTCAGAGCGTGAAAAGCTAGTGACGCACATCCTCAAGGTCCTGCTCGAGGTGGTGACAGCCACGACATTCGTGATGCTGGACCGGCTGTTCTACGAGGCGCTCAATGTGGTCAGGCAGCACGCGGAGACGGAACTGCCGAAGGAAGGCACCAGGGATTTGGAGATCGAGGTTTGGTGACATTAAAAGGAGATAAAAAGGGAGAAACGATCATTTAAATATCACTCGCTTGAAAAACAAACACGCCTTTGGCGGTCTTGTTGGAGTGCCTTTCGAGTAGGTATCTATCACGTTCAGAGTCTTGAGTTCCGAATGTAGAGTTTCGAGTGCCGAGTTCAGAGTACAGAGTTTAGACTTGTGTGTTGAGCCTGAGCTTTGACTTCTGTGGTGAGACTGTTGTGGCAGCCGAGTGCAGTTTTGTATTTTAATACAGAGTTTTTTGTGACGAATGCAGACTTTTGACAGCCGAGTAGAAAATATTTAGTGACAAGTGCAGGTTTTTGAACACTCAAAAGATTCACAACTACTGAGTCATCTTTCATTCTTCGGGATACATACAATTCCACGTTGACATGTCGCAGGTGGAAGGCACGGGGACATTACCCAACATGGTCCGCAGCGTGTTGGCTGGCCTGAATGTGCAAGCGCGATCGACGCAAAGCATCAGCAACTCCAAGTGCCTGCCCCATCCGCGTTTGATACCCTCCTCCTTCTACCTCAACATCTATGGTGGATACTTATGGATCCTGGTCTTACTTTACATCGATCCGTACACAGTACGGCTAAGAAGGTGCTATTTTATTGTTAAAGTCTAGACTCTTACCCCCTTATTCTAAAACGCCGCCGCCTGAAATTAAATCGTTTAAAACTAATGCTCTTACTTATATTCGCTGAAAGAAAGACAGCTGACAGGCAATCTTAACTTTATTTAACAAATAGATTCCAATTCAATACAATGTTGTAAATTTTTTACAGCTTAGTATGTAGTTACTTCTACCCATCCCGGGAAAAGTACAGAACATTGCATCTCTATAACGACATTCTGAAGAAACGAATGAAGATGCGAAAAATGTTACGAAAGTAAGTTGCTGTACTACGCAACTACATTTCGGTCGCTCTACTGTATTAGATTGTAATACTGTGACATAATGGAGAAGTTACCTACCTATTTTTTTATTCGCTATTATTAAAATTAAGCCTAGGTACACAACTGTGAAAGTATTATCAAATTATTATGCGTGTTATTACTACATGCGATATATTCATATTCTTTATTGGCGTCTTGTTGTATACATGGTGTTTACAATATGAAGTTTCAAACAAGAACTGCAAATTCCTTACAAACTAGAAAATAAACAAAAAATAAATTAGATAAAACTAAACAAACAAATTAACATTAGTTAGGAACCTAGAATTACACATTGGGACATGTAATTGTTTCACTATTTTTAGTCAAATTAATATTTTGTCTCTTTTTGTTACTTGACTTGGTTTTTTCATTTATTATACCCCACATTGCTTTGTACTTGTTTTTAGATGTTGTTAATCTATGTATATAGCTGTGGTGACGTCACGCCCTTACACTCGGGTCATTCAAGTCGCGCAAAAATTCGTCCACTTAAATTATTTATTACTTGCCATTATATTTTAATTTTATGAAATTAAAAAAAGATTTTTTTAAATTCATGGAACTTCTCCATTGAGCAGAAAAGCAATCCAGGCGGTTCGTGCCCACTACCTATCTGGAGAGAACATGTTGAGCTTGCGCATCAAGTTCCCGCGCCTGCTGGGCTGGCTGCGCGTGCTCCCCGCGGCGAGGATGACCTGCCTGATCTGCGGGGAGACCGAGCCTAGAAGCCACGGTGATTACAGTTTTTTTGCATTAATTGAGTTGATAAATATCAAACTCCGATATGTCCACCCAACTCATTTGGTTTGTTTTTTGGTTTTGTGGTCACGGAGAACTGAGGCCCACGAGCAGCTTCAATCCTCCGTGCCCACGGCAGCTGCAAAGGTGCCGAAACCACAAAATATATAATATAATATAACCGAAACGTCGGAAAAAAACAAAAACAAACTATAAATGACAGGTGGACATACCGGAGTTTAATATAATTGGGTGAATCAACTTTTTGTTGTTTTGTGGCATTTCTTAAAATATCTACGTGATTTATTTTTATGTGAAGTTAGTCTGTAGTTGTGTTTTAATTTATGAAAATTTACACAAGGGTCCATTTTTTCCTGACATCAAGAAGTTGATTCACCCATTTATCAACTCAATTTGCAGTTAGTGAAAATTTTAGAATGCGTTTATTTTGTCGGTCATCGAATGGGATGCCCTTAATAATTCTCGTATTGTCTTGTTCAGAAAACATGGAAGTGAGATGGCATACGTGCACAGAGTCAAGGTGCCCGTTCGTATATTGCTTGGAGTGCTGGCGCGAGGTGGAGGCGCGGTGCCTCGCCTGCGACCCGAGCCTCGCGGAGCTCAGCGACGCCGACTCACTCAGTGAAGACGAATTTAATTTCTAAAGGCCAACTCCTATTTTTTTTCAGAGTTGTCTTGTGATCTTGTTATTCTCGGGTTATCTACCCCCTACTCAAATCTCCAAAATACATTGTAAAAATCCATTGATGGATCTTTTTGCATTTTTAGAACTAACGTGTTACTTATGTGTCCAAAAATCCATTTAATAACTTTTAATGAACTTCTTGGAAAAAATTAAATAATTGATACATTGAAAATATATTTTAAAAGTTAAAGTTTACCTCCTCCAGATTTATGTGACCCTGGTACTTTTTAAAATAATAATTGTAACCCAATCCTTGCTATTCGGAAAAAAAAATGCATTTAAATCTCGATCCTAACTCTAGTGCAGTGGGTCGAACCGGAAACGGAACGGAAACCGGAAACATTCTTTAATGTATTTTCAGACATACTAACGTACTAGAAACTAACGTAGAACTAACGTTCTAAAAAATCCACTTTGCAAAAATCCTGAATCAAGGATTAAAGTGGACATAAAAGTGCAAAAATTGTTTAAAAAAAAACAAAAAACCGACTTCAAAAAACCTACCTCTAAAAAGCAAGAAATAATATTCGTAATAATAAAAATACGTCTATTGAAGTCGGGTGGGGCTGGAGTACAATTTCCTTTTTTTTTATTCTAAAAGCCCCACCCGACTTCAATAAACGTATTTTTATTATTACGAATATTATTTCTTGCTTTTTAGAGGTAGGTTTTTTGAAGTCGTTTTTTTTTTTTTAAACAATTTTTATTTTTTTTATTTTTAGTGTAGGTACCTTGTAGGTAAGGTATATAATTATGTCGAAAAATCGGCTCAGCCAAACGTAAGATAATCGCGGAGAAACATACTTAAATACGGGTCAAACTGAGAACCTCCTTTTTTAAGTCGGTTAAAAAACTACACTTAAGATATCCCTCTTCCAACAAAAAAAAATATTATCTTATCCAGTTCATAAACAAAGAAGTAATACGACCAATCATCGAAGTAATTCACACAAAATCATACTATTTTCGTGCTTTTTTTCAAAATTACTTGAAAAGTACTGAACCGATTTCCAAATTTTAAAAAATGGGACCAACTTGGGAGTGTACCTAATGTAATAACGTTTGAATCATTTCAATCGGTCCAGCCGTTTTCGAGTAATCGGTGGACATACACAAAAAAAAAAACAAACAAATATACAGACGAACATAGAACCTCCTCCTTTTTTGGAAGTCGGTTAAAAAGATCCATCAATGGATCTTTACAATGGATTAATGACCAAAATTCTATGCGATTGAACGCTACGCTTACTTAAATATGAGCAACAGACTATTAAATGAAATGTCGCAAACGTATGTAAATCAAGACTTTCATGTTTTGTATGTCTTTGACAAGCTTACGGCACGAGAAATTTAATAGTTTACTGCTTATTTTAATGTTTTAATAGTAAGCTTAGCTTTCAAACTGTTGTTGGCCATTTAAGTACCTAGTTCAGAAAACATGGACAACAAAAAAAATCTGCAGATTTCAAGGAGCTAATGTTATAGCAGTAGGTAGGTAGGTATATTGTTTTGACAATTTAAGAATAAACGAAGAAGTTGTAAAATTGTATTGTATTTGAATATTTAAAATAACCCATATTCTAACTGTTCGCCGACAGTCAGATTGCTTACAAATTGTATGTCGTCTGCAACCTCGTTGCACAGCAGCGCCAAGCCCGATATCTCACCGTTGTCCATGGGGCTGAAGTTGTACACCAACTGTAAGTAGGTATGTAAATTAATTTTTACTTAAGGTGGTACCCTGAGCGAAAGTGGCGCCGCGGTGAATTATATCTAATATTATAATTCTAATACACAATTTTAAAAATGTTTATCGTGGAGATTTTAGGGCCCACAGTCTAGTATTTTTAGACGGTATCGTTACATTCCCTCGTAGTCACTGCTAGAAGTAGATAGCAAAACTGCTAAAAGTGGCCGTTTTTGACACATTTGCTATCTACTTCTACGAATGACTACGAGGGCATGTCGTGTCGTGATACCTTCTAAAAATACTAGACCATGGGCCCTTATAAACATTATTAAAATCTTTTTCTATTAATAACTTATTAAATAAAAACCTCAGAGGGCGCCACTTTCGGTCATACAACCGCCTTAAAATGATAACTTCAAATACTTAAATGACACTTGAAAACTGGACAACTTTCACTATGGGACCAACTCTGAAATAGCGAAAAAAAAAACAGCTGTTTCATACAAAAATTAATAACGAACAAAATGTATGAAAACAGCCGATTTTTGTTTTCGTGATTTCACAGTTGGTCCCATAGTGAAAGTTGTGTAGTTTGATGTTCCCTATATTTACCATATTCGGCTATTATAAGGCTATTTCCAAACGTCCTGTATAGCGTAAGTACCTAACTGTACAAAAAACTTAAGTGACTCTTACCGATAAAAACTCGTCGTACGTGATCCACCCGTCGTTGTCGGTGTCAGCCTCCGTAAATTTCTCTTTGCGAGTTTCCATAGAACTCTCATCACCCAAGCTCTCTAGCACTGCGCAGCTACGGTAGCAGAAATTAATCACATAAGTACAGTTAATCTTATAAATGCATAAGTAATAGTCAACACTTGGAAAAGATACCTTATAAAATTGATTTTACATGTCCATCAGCCATTTTGATGTCCCCACTGCTGGGGCACAGTCCTTCCTAATGGGTGGTAAGGAGGATGGGCCATAACCCACCACGCGGGCCCAATGCGGATTGGTGGGTGTTAACGACTGCAAATGCAGCCGGGACCGACGGCTTAACGTGCCTTCCGAAGCACGGAGGAGCTCGAGATAATAAATTTTTGGTCACCCATCCCATGACCGACCCTTGCGAACGTTGCTTAACCTCCGCAATCGCTGGGCCAGGCGCTAAACTACTGCGCCACCGAGCTCCCCGATTTTACATATTTTATATTAAATAAAAAATAGTTTATTACTCACTAATTAAATTACAAGCGTTGAGACAGCCCCAGAGAGTAATATAAATACTCGTGTTAAGGTGATGTATTGATTGAATAACTTAGTTATGAACTTACACAGAGTGAGGAAGGGCTCTTTGAGTTGATTTCCTCATCTCGCGTGCATAGGTAGGCAGTAGGTAGGTACCTAAGTATATAAAATCTTTTCCACAAAAACAAAGCAGAAGAGTTCAACTCATGCGCGTAGGTACGCTATTTCAGCCGCTGACGCTTTTATAACAACAGGGTTTCTGAACTGTGAGATGCTTGTAAATATTTGATTCGACTGTATAATACAGCGGTGACCACATAATTAAGGACGCCTCCAATCGATTTCATACAAACTAGGGTAAACTAGCCAAATACTTAGGTAACTACTTACGTTACAAAAATAGCTCCTCAAAAATACGTTACAAAAAAGCTCGTCCATTCACTCTCTGGATGGCCATCATCAGATCACAGCTTGGTCAAGGAAAATCAAGGTTTCAAAGTTACTTCATTTGTATAAAAATCGACCTTCGTCCTTGAGTATGTGGCCTGGCCACCACTATAGGCAATGAGTGCTCACAAATCCTCGAAGCCGAGCATCCCGTTGGACTGGTTGTCGAACAAGAGGAACAGGCTGTGGAGGTTGGCGATGGTGACCTCGTTCCAGCCCGGGAACCGCTGCACCACCCTCTGCATACTCCACCGACGGTCCTGCTCCTTCATCTCCTAAGCCGTTGACAAGTGAACGCCTTTTTATAAACCGATTAATCCCTCCCTCTTCGAATTTGCCTTGTTTCTGTCACAGTCACTTTAGTAACAATCAGCGGGACGATACTTACCTTCTCACTGCTGCTGGGTATATAATTCAAAAATAATTTATTCAGTCTAGGCTGTTACAAGCACTTGTGAATGTCAAAGAAGCTACGCCATCGGTTTGCAAACCCTGAGCGGGAGACCTTGTAACGAGAAGAACCGGCAAGAAACTCGTCAAGGGCTGCTTTTTTCTCCCTGTATATTTCATACAGAGACGTCAACATTTGAAAAAAGAGCTCCACATTTTAAAGTGAGGTCATTTTCCATCACAATAATTATTATTAACAAAAGTTTGCACACAATGGGTAGGTAGGTTGAAATTAAATACCTACTACATATCGGATAGGTAATTGTGAGAGTAAATAACTTTCAACTAGTTGAGAAATCAGTAATCACTCTGTAAGTATCTACAATGTGTTACAAAATAACCCTAATGCTGAATAGGTACGATAGAAAGGGACCATCAAACTGAAGTTTTTACTATAGGACCAACTCCGAAATCACGAAAAAAATCAGCTGTTTCATACATTTTGATATTAATTTTTTTGTTGAGCAAGTTTTTGAACAGCAGGGAGGACCCATTTTGCATTAGTGGATATTTTGTCTTATGACAATCATAATCATTATTAATTAATAATGTTACTTTTTCCAGCAGTGAAATATAGAAATAGAAAAATGTTTATTCAGCAAAACAGTTACAAAAAATATAAAATTAACATCGAATTTACACATTTTTTGCTGAAACGGTAACATCTCAGCTTGTGCCGCTGCCTGAAACAGTGGCGCTGGTTTTCAGATGCAACCGAGTCAAAACTACATATTAATTATTATTCAAAACATCTAGGTATACACTATGATACTACATTATTACTTTCATTATTGATCAGTTTACAAATAATTACTCTGTTAGTTTAGTTTAAATAAGTACAAATACTTATTAGGTATAGATCCAGTCACAAAATACATAATCTGCGTGCGTTGATGTCTTTTTTATGCAGGAATAGCGCGCTTTCTAATCTTTATGAAATTGCTAGTCGTGTATGATTTTCGGGGTTCAGGGTACCTACCTACCTAGTTGAACTGTTACAAAGTCATCAGTGCTAGGTATCCACAGTACCTATACCTCTTTAACTATACCATATAAAATGTGTAGCCTTACTTTATTTGAGAGTTCCTACCAAATATAAATGTTTCCGCTTAAGGAGTTATTGCGTTGTAGCGAATGCGGCTACATAGGTATACTGTGTGTGTAGTATTCGACTAGTACAGTACACTGTCACTAAGAATTATTTGTTTGCTGTTGATGACTAAGATTTCTGGTTGGATCTCTGGGATAGTGGCCTCTTTTATGAAGTTAGGACTTATGATGAGGAGGATCTTCGTATTTTATTACCTTTTTCGAATAAAAATGTTATATTTCTGAATTTACCCACTTGATTGTACTGCCGCTGTTCGGAGAGGCGCTTGTAGAACAAATCGACCAAATTGTCATAGTCGGTCAGGGCTGCAGTCGGGACATCGGCTGCCCTCTTTTGGGGTTCTCCTGGTCATTGCATTTTATTCATTGATTTAGCAAGTACCCATGGGCGTACCCAGGTTCTGGGTCAGGGGGGGCAAATCTATTGTATCGCCCCCAGGGGGGGGGGGGGGGCAAATTTATTGTCCATCAGCCATTTTTGATGTCCCCACTGCTGGGGCACAGGCCTTCCTTATGGGTGGTAAGGAGGACGGGCCATAACCCACCACGCGGGCCCAATGCGGATTGGTGGGTGGTAACGACTGCAAATGCAGCCGGGACCAATAGCTTAACGTGCCTTCCGAAGCACGGAGGAGCTCGAGATAATACATTTTTGGTCACCCATCCCATGACCGGCCCTTGCGAACGTTGCTTAACTTCCGCAATCGCTGGGCCAGGCGCTAAACCACTGCGCCACCGAGCTCCACAAATCCAAATTTATTGTATGGCAAATAAGAACTTTTATTGACAACAATTGATTGTTAGTTGGAGGTAAACAAAATCCAGGGGGAGCAGCTGCCCCTCCCTGCCCCCCTCCCTCGGTACGCCCATGCAAGTACCTACGTAAATACCTACTATACATGCTGTATTTTTATTCACTCTCCAAATTTTAAGGATGTGTTCAGTACCTACCTACATGAAACTGAACAACTTTCTCTTTAAGAAACATAGGGCCAAATATGAAAAAAAAAAAATTCCATACAAATCAAAGAGAACACGTGATTAGTAAGGGATGACTAACATTTTATGGCGTATTTCGATTCGACACGATTCTTATAGAAATTTGTACATTTTCATGGACTGAACATATCCTTAAAATTTGGAGAAGGAATAAAAATACACCCTATACTTATAGAGAAGTTGAAAACATTTCTAATTTTACGCGTAGTTTGTTTTAAGCTGCTATGAACGGGTTTCAAACCAGGGACCGGAAAACCAATTCATAAAGCCTTAATATGGTTTCCCCGATAAGGTTTTCGGATTCGGTAAGTGCTTACCTGGGTTACCCTTTCGATAGGGTTACCGTATTGATAGGGTTTTTGAAAACAAGTCTATGAAATACCCAATCAAAAACCCCTTTTACTAGCGGTTCGGGTCCTTGTTTCAAACCCGATAAGCTAGCTAGGGGGTCACCAAATGGTGGACCACGGTCCGGATCCGGTCCGCCGCGCTGACCAACGGTTTTCAGCCTTTGTTGCTACTTGCTAGTTAATTATCTTATAGTTAATTAGGGAACCGCTCCGTGGGTAGGCCCCCGACAAGGTGGACCGACGATCTGGTGAAGGTCGCGGGAAGCCGCTGGATGCGGGCAGCGCAGGACCGATCGTCGTGGAGATCCTTAGGGGAGGCCTATACCCAGCAGTGGGTGTCGTGCGGCTGATATGATGATGATGAGTTAATTATCTACCAAACGAACCCGCATTCAAACTAATTGGTGATCTCATGAGCTAGGTTATGCGACGATTATTTTCCCCTCTTCATCTTATACGAATATCGAGGTTATGAATAAAGTAACCTTGACCTAAAATTGGGTTCCTGACTATTAAACTTCTGTTTGATAATTGCTAGCCACAAAGTGACGAACCTGTTGCCGTAAAGTCCTCCTGGCGGTAGAAACATATAGGTTTTCTCTTCACAGGGTACTCAAAGAATCTGCCTAAGCCCGTGAATGCAGTGCTCAGTTGATGCCCCATCGTTCACAGGTGAATATTGTAATTTTTATACTTTTTTACGTTTCACAAGCTTTGTTGTCAATTTTTTTTATCTTGCTCTGTGTCAAACTGTCAAGATATTGGCTTGGCTGACTTCCCTGACATCTATAGCGATTATATCTATGATAGCGATACATAGCATAAAAAAATTGAAGTGCGAATCGAATATTTGTACAGCGCCACCTACTGACCTACCGCCGTAAAATAAGACTTAACATTTCCAAAACTTCTACACTGCTAGCTCTTAACTATTGCAATAAATAAACAATTACTTAATACGGCAGGTTGCGATATGTAAAACTTGGGTTTGAGAATCTAAAATGGCGTAATATAATAAATAAGTATTTTACGAAAGCAAACGGTAACCTTATTCGTGATTTAAATGTACCACGGGCGACCGTACTATAGGTATCATCCATAGTTCAAACCATAAAGTTATTATGGTTAAAACTAAGCTTTAAGGTGGTTCGAAGAGCTCAGTAGCGCCACCAATGGAAATAAATCAATTACGTTTTATCAAGGGTTTAGATTAAAAGTTTTGATGATTTTGCGCAAATAAAAGACTAAAATGCGTTTTCTAAATATAGTTTCAAGAACTCAAACTTAAGCAATAAGTCGTGCATGTCACTAGTGCCAAAAGTGGCCACATTTAGCAATATCCACATTCATAACTTATTGTTTATATTTGAGGCCATGAAAAAATATTTCAAAATTGCACTTTACTCTTCTATTTGCGCAAAATATCCAAAACTTTTATTCTAAGCCCTTGATACAACGTAAATGATTTATTTCCATTGGTGGCGCTACTGAGCTCATCTAACCACCTTAATAAATGAGTTGTGATCAATTTCAATGAACGCATCTGAAATTGTTTATGTACTGGTAATTAATGTGAAACTACAATCCAAGGGTATTAAGATTTGAAATAAAACAAACCATTTTCTATCAATCAATTGATTATTTTTCATACAAAATTCCATTAAAAATTTCAAAAATTTCATGACATTATATAGCGTCATACAATTGATAAGATTATAAGAGAATCAAAGTAATTATTACCGAGAGGGTAAAAATAATGTAAATGAAATATGGTAGGCAGTAAGTAAATTATTCTAAATTAAAATATAGGAACATTTTATAAAATTTCAGTCTTCTTTCAACAATATTACAGAAGAATAACGTAAGATATAGATATAAAAGAAAAAAGACCGTTGTCCACTCGCGTATTATACGATTGTTGAACTATTTGCCGATCAATGCTAGTCGAATATGGGGAAAAGAACTTGAAACAAGTGGACGCTTAACTCTCGATCTACATTATACTATAGTATAGACGAAATCAAAATAATGTTAGTAGACAACAGACTTCTAAATCGGTGATCTGACCACCGTTACATTAATTCCAATCAGTCTTTAATGCATTACGAGTGAGGTAGATGCGGTTATACTAACATGAACACATACTCCAATCGAGGAGGACACACCGTGGCGGCCGGACGCCGCCGCCGCGCCGCCTCGCCGCGCCGCGCCTCCACGACCGTGTACAAAAATACTATTAACTATCAGTTGACATTATTCTATTGCATCATCTCCTCTTTGACAAGGCGTTCTTATTCTTGAAAACAGAGCGAAAATTTGACAATCCTCCGACTTAACGAGAAGAGGAGACGAATCAATATAATTTACACTAAGACTAACACAACACAAGCGCCCAGATAACGTTACAAAAATAGCACGAAAATGGCTCGATACATTCTCTAAAATCTCATAATTGCATCGTTATTATGCAGTTTTGCGTCTCGCACCTAATACTATCCCTTTGTACCAAAATCCGAGTGCATCTAAGCTGCTGCGAATCCTTAAACGATTCACGACAACACAATAATGGCTGAATACATTTAGAGTGACCATATTTTATATGCGCCCTTCGGTCATTTTCTATCTTTCTCTTTATTATTTTCTATCTCACAAAGGCTGAGAGGCTGCGGTGGCTGATCGGGTCTGAGCTATCGAAAAAAGGATTTTAATTTCGCTAATCGGCGGTAGATGGCGTTTTACAAAATTCCAATACAAAATTGCATTATCGAATGCTTTTACGCGCGTAAGATTTATCGACACCTGTTCGTGCTAAGGGTACTGATCGAAGGATTGTACACGCCAATCGCCGGCTCCATACGCATTTTCCAATCTGTCTCGCTCTATATTACGACGCCTTTGTGCGATAGAAAGAAATAGACCGATAGAAAAATACCGAAAGGAGCGCATAAAATATGTCGTTAGTTATTCCCTTAAACATCAAAACTAGTAAAAAAAACTATCTTTACGTTCCGATTATTATTAAGTTCCCAATTTTATTGTACCTATCACAAAACCTCAATTTTACTGCTAGCAACTAGCAGGCCTCACAAAGTTTACATAGTTTCACACAAGTACAAATTTCATTCGTTTCAGTCAAAATATCGACCATCAAGATATCTGCCTCCGTTCGATAGAACTCACTCACAGATAGCCCAGAATTTTCGATATTTTACAAAGTCATAGAATACAACAAACAAAATTTCAAAAAGAATCAACCAAATCAAATTACATAAAAATTACAATTTTAAAATTAAGTAATGCTTCAGCAGCTTTTAGCTCTTCGTTTCACAAAACTGCCCAGAAACCCCCGAATAAATCCCCTATTTTTGTCCACTAGGTGTTTGACATAACTCTTACATAATATTATGCTACTATGATCAAGTTGTTAACTCTATTTATAATTGCATAATTATGACGGTAACATGGTGAGTTGTCTGCGTGGAGATTGAGGGTAGAATGAGATTTACGTTACCTACGGGGAATTTTGAGACATTTTTGAGTCACTTTAATTATAAATGCCAGATTGGTAACATTCTTAGCATGTTCCAACCAGTAAATCACAATGATGAACGGAATCGCTATGCAAATCCAATTAAATATGTCTTCAAATAACAAATTGTGACTCTCTTGAATTCATACAAAAATACGAGATTCGTTGTTAGCAATAAAAAACCAACTACTCGGAGAAATTTAGACAAAAAACATTCCAAATATTAATAATAAAAATGCATCAAATGCAACACATTATTTTAAAAATAACGTAATACTTTATAATGGCACTGAACAAAAAGAAAACTTTATTTTTTATAGTTACTGGAAACCGAAATATTTGCTTTGTAACCGGAATTTAAGTATTACCGTTAGATGTTAGTAGTAGGGATTCGTGGATTTATGTATCTGTTTTATTTTGTCGTGAAATATTGTTACTTGGAAGTGAAAAATCACAAAATATACTGGGTCTTTTACTACTCTTTGGATGCTATGTATTAGTAAAAAGATGCTATCCCTTTGATTATTTTGCATGGATTTTTCATTGCACTGGTGATCACGAGACACATTTGAGATACACGAATCCATAATATCAACATCAAACGCTCAATCTTAGAGATCGTTTACCTGCTATGTAAACTAATCACTATAAAATATTTCAGAGGCCTAGTTTAGTAGAGTCTCTTCCATTGAGGTTTCTCAGCGTGTTCTAGCATTTTAGCTGAGGATGTTGAACACAAGTCTCATATAACATAGAACTCTTTCTGCTTTTGTTATGATGTGATGTGACTAGCGTGCTATTCGACATAACATTATGTCTGCGTCAGCGACACCACACCAACGCAACTTTTGGACGCCATAAAGAAACCACTCAAGGCCCAAACCTTCGGGACTCACACCAACCAATTAAGCGATCCCGTCATACGTTACAAAACTATATACTTCAAACAATAATTTTCATCTTTATCCATTATCAGACTCATATTATCTAAATTATAATCAGTTCCGACATTATTAGCTTCTACTTGCACGTCACACATTAGAAAATTTTTGTTCGAAGTGTTCGAATGTCTACGCTAAATTATTTGCTACTTTTATCTTACGAGACTTACGCTACGATAATCCTAAGTATGAAATTGAAAAATTTTAATCTATAGAAACCGACCATATTTTACAGGTTACTTATTTTGGGAATTTTCTGACTGCGCATGTATTTGATTACGCAGTAACATATTGGACTCTGTGCTAGTCACATTGAACGATATAATAGCAAAGCAATGTTTACGCGTCTGATTATCATACGTCTCGTATGCATGTGACCTTAAATGTACTAGTGATTTACAGCTATTAAGTGTTGTTCATAGCAACACTATGATTTAACCTTAATTATTATATTGCGATATTATTATTACGTATTGTATAATATTGAATTCTAATAAGCAACGATATTAATAATACACGATACAGATCAGTAACGATCATAAGGCTGCCAGAGTCTACAATCATTTTTATATGAACCTTACTTAGAAAAGCTCTGAATAATTTTAATTGAATTTAATCACTGTTCTTCTTATTAGTTTACGAAGTTTCAGAGCACTCCCTCGTGTATACCGGGTGTAACAAGACCCTCAACGAAGCCGAGGTCCACGTATTCTGCCCATCATCAGGACCATTTCTGTTCAAAAGTATTGCTGGGAAATTATTTTAATTTTTGGTGTTAAAAATCATTGCTTACCTACATTACCACCGCGCCTGCGAGTGTATGCTGCACAGCTGCGTGCGGCCGAGTTGAAAGGCAGCGTGTATGTGCTCATGAGATACATTGTGATGTGAGTGATGACGTTTTGAAGCCATTGTTTGTTACGAAATATGTACTTTAAATTTTAATAATGTTTAATTTTAAATAATTTTTTTTTGACAAAAATTAGGAAATAACGAATAAAAAAGATTTCATAAAAAAATAAAAAAAAAATAAAATAAATTGGTTTCCCAGGTATAGTTTATAAGAGAAAAAGGATCCTGTTGATGGGCGGAATGCGTGGCCTTCGGCTTCGTTGAGGGTCTTGTTACACTCGTTATTTTATTACGCTACTTAGTATATTCTTACATGACGAACGAGCTCCGACTCGTAGTGCAACACACGCTAGTATCTACAAGCTACAATGCCACGACAAGGAATACCACTTCCAAATTTATTAATCAGGCATGCGACTAAACTTACAATTAAAATAGTATATTAAGTGAACACATACGGACTGAACACATAGTGGGTATCGCATACAAACAGACTTTTAAACGTCCATACATTTCAAATAGATTAAATATTAATTTATAGACTTTTCAGAAAAGAATTTCACTACAATATTTGAACTAATACATTTTTGATTGTATACAAACACTCGATAATATTAATTAATTAAAATTGTCATTATATAATAATATTGTATCCAAATTAACTAGTATGTAAGTTCGCAACATAACTTTTATATGCCCAATTCATATTTGACGTACACTTGGCACTTACTAATAGTACTAATATTGATTGATTTGATTACAAGTAAGCAATAATAATAAAATAATATAGCTCTCTCATCCATCCCAGCCCACAACACTGCATTATCTAATTTCCTATCCTAAATTTATCGATTAAACTATACCTAATTAAAAATAGTAAGTTAATTTTAATCAGCCGGTCAGTAAAAATAAATTTTTCTATCATTATAATTTTCTAAAAAAAGTTCATAAATTCCGCTTATTAGGTACCGAAAGAAAAATATCACGTCTCGTTTTCAAATAAATACAAATAATGTCCTTCGATAGACCATAGATATAAGAAACGTCTAGATCGTCGATATTAATACTTAATAAATTTTGGTAATAAAAAGGCGCGATTTAACACAAGGCGTCAACGTGCCTCAGTTGCCAGCGCAATTAACGTCTTTAAGACAGTCTTCTAAAGTCAGCCTTAAAGTTTATTGCATTGATTTTTTTTGTTCAGCTACACTATACTCGATCCACCCAACCAACTACAATCGCGCACAGAATGCATCATACATTGAGAATTAAGATCAAAACAAATAAAAACTATTCTAGCCAATTAACACGGTCAAGTGCGCTAACAACGCTATAATAAATATATACCTATAATATAGTGCACCTAAATCAATATGCAAAATAAATTTATACATCAACGTCTGCGTCGATCATTTATAACCAAGTTAAAAACACAAAATGTAACATTTTGGAAAAATACTTTTCAAGTCATTTAATTTATCTCACATAAAAACATCTTTTACATCACATAGTGATTTTTATAATAGTATATTTTTACGATTTATATTTCTGCTTCGTATCGATATAAATCGCAAGGTGATCGGACCGGATAAGATGTAATCGACATTGTATCATAATATGAAAGATATTCAAGATTTGATACGTTCTAATCGAGCTTCTCGGGTAGCTCTCAGAATAAATGGTGCTATCTAAATTACGGTGCAAATTAACACTGCAAATAAAGTTTGGCCCTTAAAGACTAGTTGAATACAGAAACAAAAAGCGAATTATCATGGTAACGCAAAGTCATCAAACGTTTATGGAGATTTGCATAGTGCTTTACGGGCAAACGCTCCTTCTCCAGCCAAGCTATGCTCGATTCAGATCGTCCTACCGAACGTATATAATAAAATTGGCACATTATCAAAGAAATCACAACTTAATAAAAACAAAATAAAATAATGCGGACCTTAGGTCCACTCAGTTTGCCTTAAAATTAGTTATTTAATAAACTTTGATGTATTGCTTGCCGTGGGAGGAGATGTCTCGAGCGGTATCTGGCAGAGTTTCGAACAACACTACCAGGTAACCCTCTGGAGTCAGGGCTACGTCGCTCGGTCTATCTTTGTCGTCGAGCCCGGGACTCTTCAAGTCCACAGCCGATAATATGCGGAGCTCAGAAGTGAACACAAGTACACGATGATTCTTAGAATCGGCTACTATGATGCGACCGTCGTCATCAGTCACGATACCTGATGGGCGGTTCAGCTCTCCGATACCAGAACCCTCACGTCCTACACAATGTAAAACTTTTGATAGGGTTGGATCTACCATCAACAGGCGATGGTTTTCGAAATCAGACACTATTATATTTCCTGATGTTGTGAAGCATACACCTCTTGGAGTCGTTGGACCTTTCAACATCTTGGCTGGATTAGCTCCCTCGAACACAAATTTGGTAATGTAAGTTCCGTCACTTGTAAATAGTTGAATTCGGTGGTTACGTGTATCGGTCACGACGATGTTCCCCAATGTATTGACAGCTACATCCCACGGATACTGGAACTGTCCACATTCCTTTCCAAAGGACCCGAATTTGAGAATAAAGTTTCCTGAAGAAGTAAATATTTGAACTCTGTGGTTGTCTTTGTCGATAACAATTATTCTGCCATATGTATCAGTGGTTATACCGGCTGGGAGATCAAATTCGCCAGGACCTGTGCCTTTGGAACCAAACATGGTCTTAAATTCACCGCGATTATTGAAAATTTGGATGCGATTATTGCGTCTGTCAGCAACTATTATATTACCTTCTCTGTCTATGCACAGTCCCCAAGGTCTAGATACTTGACCTTCGTCTTGTCCCTCCCGACCAAAGGAGAACATCGGTACCCCGGGGACTGAGCTTCTAGTCGGCTTCACGGATACTGACATCCAGTATCCTGGGATGGCTTGGCCGATACCGCGTGTAGTTGTGCTCGACTCCATTGTCAAAGAAGTATGATCATAGTAATTGGTAGATCTCGTACTCAAGGAATAGTCTGGTAAAGATCGCATGCTGCTGGTACTAGGAAGACTGTAACTCAAGGGCGGGTATGACTGAGCCGCCTGCAAAGACTGCATTGACATTAATGACGTGCGAGAATGAAGCGCTGTGGAGTTAAGCGCAAGAGCAGAACTTGCAGGAACCGGTTGAACGTCACATTGACGCTTGAGCTGGTCTACTAGATCATAGTTGGGCGGGATGAACACTATTCTTTCCTCAGTTACATACATGTTCTTGAACATACATGAAAAGTAATCCACTTGAGATCTACCTTTCTCTTTAGCCATAAATAAGTCTATTCCTTCAGAATCCATGCTTCGCACTAATGTTTCATTTGTGTGTGCTAAGCCAGCAAGTATGCCACGTAACGTATTCATATGATCAGACAGCTCGTTCATCTTCGCCTGACGCATCTTCTCAACTTTATCCAATAGATATTTTTCTCGGTCTTCAATAGCTTGGGCGTAGCATCGCATAGCTTTTCGAATTTTCATGTTAGCTTCAGCAGATTCTTTTTCGTATGCCTTAGACATAGCTACTGCACGATCGATTGCAGTCTTTATAGCCTTCGTGCCAGTTTTAGTATCTTCAATGGCTCTAAACACACCTATGCGACACATATCGAGAGCACCTTTGATCGGTGTGAATTTATGATCTTTATGTACCCATAAAGTACATTCTTGGCAGATAAAAATAATGCAAGCTTCACAATAAAATCTTACTGGGTCGCCGTGGAGCTCGCAGTACATCACTTCTTTATCATTGGTTACGGAATTAGGTCTGACGCCGATGGGCGATATTTGATGAATAGGAAGAAGCGTGTGCTCTCGTAACTGACAATCAGATGTTACTTTGTGGCAACAATCGTGACAGAAAAGATCATTGCACTCGAGGCAACGTGTCGTAGGCGAACGTTCTTCGCAGCGAAAGCAGGTAATGGATACAGAAGAGGATGTGCCGGGAGAACCACTCGAGTTGTCTTCTTTAGGATGTGTATGTTGGTTGCTACTGCTAGCGCTAGCATACTCACGGCCTATGGCACCTGCAGGATTTTGCATGGTGCTGCTGGTCGGTAGTGCCCAGATGTCGTAGGGCACGGTGGACGACGCTGCTGCGGGTGGATTCTTCATCGTGTCGAGGAGGTTACAGATGAAGTGGGTCATGGTCAACGACTCCTCCGGTTCATTGGAGCTGTTGCTGGATGCAGCGCTGGTTGCCGCCGCCGAAGTCGTCGGCAAGCTCGACGCTAGCGACTGCGTCAAGTTAGCGAACGACGTCATTGTGCGGAGTACACGTCACGACATTAGAACTGTAAAGAAAGAAAAAAAAGGTTATTTTACCACACTGACAATTGAGGTGACGTGACACCTCGACCTAAGCATTGACGAGGGTATGGTACTAGAATTTCAAATCATTGTATCTCAGTTTTTCTGCTTAGAAAATAATAGTCTATCTACTATCAATAGCTAAAATCAAGTTCTTGGCAATGAATGGCACAATAATATAATAATTTCCCGATGTAACCTAAGTACTACTAACTAATATTTTTGTATAATAATTTTTTTGTGATACTATTATACCTACCAGTGTTTATTGAAAAAGAATGTGAAATCTGGGAATTGACTGTAGTTTTATTATCAATTTAATCTTTATTATAATAATAGAAAAAGAACCACACTCAACGTTAAACGGATTATAAAAAATCACTGCCACAGATAATTAAAGATTTATTTAAATACTTAAATTTTAAATACTTAGCTCAGGTTCCTCTGGAACCTATTTTGGGGACTAGTCTCTTCCTTTAAGTTATAAAACTTTATCCTAAGTAACTTAATGTAAAAGAGAAAATAAATGCTTTTATTATTATTATTATATTATTACTTAACCCAAAACACCGTCTAATTACCTAATTAGACGGTTTTGGGTTGTAGACCTCTACATTAAATGTTTTACTTAATACTTAAAATGGTAATTTTGTTGACTAATTCAACTATTGTATTATGATTTTTCAGTGATCAAAGAATAACTATTAAATTACTTTATAAGGGTTATTTTCTTAGTCATACATAAGGTTTAACTTAATTGAAGCACATCCCTAATTAAATAATTTTGACACATATGTTGGGGATTAATTTATATTTTATCAACTAAACTAAACTTTAAAAAATACTCTAATATATTTTTAAATAAGTATCTATAAGATTTTTGAATTCACAACAAATAATAAAAAACTAAAACTAAAAACATATTTTTAGTTTTTATTTCAAAGTAATTGAAAAACAACGATCACTGCTGTACAATTCACATGTTGCCAGCGTGGATGTTATGTTGTTTTCGTTGACTTGAAAACCAGTTTATTGAAATAAATTATATTTCTACAATTACTATGCATTCAGTATTTCTCATAATGTGGATTCGTAAAATGTGCACAATATGTGCATTTTAGCGTTTACTTTTAACTAAGGGAGACTATAGTTATAAGTAATGGTAAATTATGCAGTATACTAATTACTTGTTTTGCCGCTGATAATTTATTAATGTCATGAATGATTTTAATACTACCCAGCACTTAATTGACCAAAATCAAGAGAAATCAATAATTCCTACTTAGGTCGTCATTTTTGTGACTTGAGTTTAGCTCTCCCCAGCTGTTACATAGTTATAAAAACCATTAACACCAACATTAAACAACAATAATTAAATAAAAATAAAACAACATACCTATCTAAAACATATGAATCACAACACTACGCAAGCAATCACAGAACTTAGTTTGTCAACTTGCTATGAATAACAAAAAATAACAAAATGTGTCGCACAGCTGCTCCAAGCAGGCAGGATGGTGGTTGCACTTGGACTAAAACCCGTGAACTTTTTCATTGCAACGCAGTTCGCGAAAAAACATCTATCCCAAAATCTTTTGTGCCTCTCTACGCACTACCCCTCATAATGTTAGGTAAAGATCCGAGAGCGAGAGGGAATTATGCGTTAGCTAGAGTGTGACGGAGAAAGTGAATTTCTCTGTCGCATTCCAAAATTTTCCATAAAGTAGATAAGGTTTGCTATGATTAGGGCTGGCAAGATTTTGTTTTCACAGGTTTTTCGGAGTGGTATTTATTATTTGATATATTGTATTTATTTTATACACAAAAGTTTTACAACTTTTGGTCTTTAATGCACGACTATCACATACTATTTATAGTATGTGATAGTCATTGAGGTAAAATATTCAGTGGTAATAGTACAGAAATTAACCTTATACCATTAAGGTAAATTTAATAGGATGAGATGAATTTCTTATTATACAAATTATTAATTGTTGTAAACAGCTAACAACATTTTATTTATTTACTAAAAGTTTTGTATTTTTTTCTAAGCTATTCTCAGCTAGGAAACATATTAATTACTAGGTTCCGCCTGCGACTTCCACCGCGTGCATGGATATTCGAAACAAATCCCTAGGGAGTAGGGTACCTTTGACCGGGATAATAAGTATCCTATGTTTTAATCCAGGCTATCGGTATTTTGAAAAGAAATGTTTTATACGTCGATATTTCGGTCGTATGTGTTATTAATTTTCGGCATTTTATTACATACCCCTTTTGCGAGAAAATAAATAAGTAGAGGTACGTAAAAATATTTATTCTTATTGTTATTGATTTTTATGTCTTAATAATATTATGCGAAAACAAATTAGTCTAAATAATTATTATGATAATTTAAGTAGTATGCCAAAAAACAATTATGCCAAAGTATTATTATGACAAAAAATATGCCAAATCCGTTATGCCATATCAAATCAGGTATAAAACTATTATGCGAAAAAAGGGATCCCCAGGCTATAAACTATCTGTGTACCAAATTTCATTTAAATCCGTTCAGCCGTTTTTGCGTGATTGAGGAACAAACATCCAAACATCTAAACATCCAAACCCCCAAACTTTCACATTTATTATAATAATAGTAGGATCTACTAAAAGTTTTGTATCTTTGTCCAAGCTATTCTCACTCAGCTAACAACTACTTATTTACTAAAAGTTTTGTATCTTTGTCCAAGCTATTCTTCTCAAATTGTGTGCAGAACCCACATTTTCATTGATATACCATTTTGCTTATAAGAAAACCAAATGATCACTCCAACCTATTATGTATTCTGTGCTCCAACTGCCAACCCTACCAACTCAGTTAAGATCACAATTGAGTAGCATAATTCTACATTTCACGGCCAGAAGCGGGACAGGGATGACAAATGGAGTTAAGGCCCCGAAAGAAAGGGATAGGTGAAGTCGTCATTTATTGAGATTCTGTATTTTGGGAGGCGCGGGCAGCCACATGCGGCGTGACCTTGGGTGGCGAGTGCGCGTGAGGCAGGTCGGGGCTCGGGCCCCGAGGACGCCATCTTAGGTCGATTGCCGCGCCCCCGCTTGGAGGGTGCCGAAAATCGATGCTTTCCCTAGCTGGCTCACATAGGAGTTTGGCTATTATGATGATTGCCTATTGTGTAAGTTTAACATTTGAGAAGCGAAGACAGACCCTGGTGTATAAATTATAATAAAAAAATGTGTAAAAATAAGAATCTACTTACTACTTAAGTCTTAATTCTAATCAAAGTTGATGAGTATCATCAACTTTGTCTAGGGATACAGGTGTTATTTTCATACAAACGAGGTCACTTTGAAGCCTTGGTTTTCTGCCAGAGATGTACCGTGCTGTGATCTGATGATAGCCATCCAGGGAGTGAATGGAGGAGATTCAGATCGCTATACACACCCAACTGATCTGATCAGCATTCTAAAAGATTGATGGGTCAGAGTTCTCAGTTTCAGGATTTCCATACATTTTCATGCTATTTTCGCGGTTTTTTTAAACATGTCCATAATCTTTTAGAATGCTGGTCAGGTCAGTTAGGTGTGTATAGCGATCTTAATCTCCTCCATTCACTCCCTGGATAGCCATCATCAGATCACAGCACAGGTACCGTAAACCGGGGCTACTTTGACTTTGCGTATTACTTTGACAGTTTTTGGGGTTACTTTGACACGACACGATCTTGGTCGTTGGTCGCGATCTTTCGGTTGCGGCCGGCGCGTGTTACTTTGACACGTATTTTTTGAATGTTTAATCATAGTTTTTTTTGTTTTGTTTTGTAAGAATGTTTAATTGTTAATGTCCTGACTGATTTTAAGTACAAAGTTCCTATTAATATTGTAAAAATTGTGTTTAATTTTTTCAACCCAATATTCGTTTTATTCTATAAATATGCCTATAATATATGAAAACTTTATAAAATTTATATATTTTTTAATTTTGAAGGTTTCAAAGAAACCTGCACTACAATTATCATTGACTATAAGTCAAATCTAATAAGGTGTAAAAGTAACCCCACACTCGAGGTTACTTTGACACCTTTTTTAAAAAATATATAAAATTAATGGGGGGTCTTAGACTGCTGAATAGCACACATCTCAAAGCCAAGACTTCAAATGTTCTGATGAGGTACATAAAGCTTGAATTGCGAGCATATTTTTTCTTGACATCTAGTAAAACTTCCAAAATCATGTCATAGTAGCCCCGGTTGACGGTACATCCTGGCTGAAAACCAAGGCTTCAAAGTTACCTCGTTTGTATGAAAATAACACCTGTATTGTATCCCTAGACAAAGTGGATGTCTGTATTCATAGAACAAAATCCGAAAATTGTAAGACAAAAGAAATTAAGAAAGTAGGTATCTACAATAAAAATGTAGGTTCACCAGCGCTGCGGGTACCTCTACCTGTCAAACTAGGTACCTGCTTTCTAACAAAACATGTACTGGCAAGAGGATCAGTCATTCAGTAAGTAGTTGCAATGCATTGCAGGCTTAGATTGCAGGTAACAATTGCTTTTGTTGAAAAACGTCCGGCCTGCGTTTTTGTGTGAGCAGATAAGAAACAATGGGTTTGAGCAGGGCTGCCCCATCGGTTCACCCGCGCCCTGCACTTAGCCCTTGAATTCAGCCAGTGATTCCCAAACCAAGAGGTTATTTAGCCTGAGTTTAAAGACTCGAAAGAAGAGTCCTGATCCTGAAACAGTCGCTGAAACTAAGCCAGCCATTGAAGCCTGAAAGTATTATACAACGTTCTGATCCAAATGTTTGGGACCGCAATCTTGATTAAAAGGAAGAAGAAGGAAGAATTCTATACAACTTGTTCCCTAAGGCAAAGTCATAACGGGATGTTGTCAGCTCCTTCCCTATATTCATTTCAAATAAAAGATCAATAGCTACTTTGTAATCCAAAATAATCAAAAAGATGGATGGAATGGATGAGGAACTAAAGATATAGGCCTTTTTAGATTTTAGACCTTCAGTAAGACAAAAAGTTTGATTTTCACAAGTTATTAATAGGGTATGATTTGTTATTAATAGATGAGTGATTAATAGATACCTATCGTCAAATAAATGCACGTTCAGGAATCTAATAGATTAATAATAAGATACATTTTGGGGGAAAGGGAGATCCCCATTCCCTCTCCTCTTCCCCCAAATTGGATGTCATCAATTAAGTATATTTCTCTTTCATTCATAGAATTAAGAAACAACATTATTTATTTGAAAACACTATTTTGGAGACATAATATCCTATAATAATTTATTTATTTCTTTATTTATACATTTGCACTTCACTACATAATCAGTCAATAATAAAGTATTTTTAGATACCAATAAATTATGATACGAACTTGGAGACCGTTTTGATTAATTGATGACAAAAATATTTGTTAGCAATAAATATTATAATTAGGTAATATTTTTGGTGAAAAATATAAATTTTGATGATATAAAATTAATTGTCCCTCATTAATATAGTCTTTCTAACGAAAGCTGGCACGTGGTTGGAGAAGGAAATTATTTTTTGATAAATAGGTCAGTTTCCAATAACATTATTAATTTAAGGTAATACAGTACATCTGGGGGTCAAGTCTGCTAATGTTATCGTCAAAATCGTGGTTCAATGGTGTTTCAATGATATTGCTTTTTGACACAGTTCTTGTTTCTTAAGAGGACCATACAAACGGCGATAACGTTTCCCACTCTCTAAATCTTAACCAACAGCAATGAATTTTTGGTATGTTTTTGGAATGCCTAAATACTAGGGCTGTACGTTTTGATTTTTTAAATATCTATAATAGATTTCGAAATATTGGCACTTCTGTGTTTTGTATGAAATCACTAAAATGCAAATATTTCGAAATCTATTATAGATATTTAAAAAATCAAAACGTACAGCCCTAGCATTGTATCCATCAAAACGTACAGTTGCCGGAAACGCGGAAAAATATATTGTGTAAAAGCTTTGTAAAAGCTAAAACCCTGGGAAACTACGCTATGATTAAATCAGCGCCATCTATTTGGCCTATAGTTTCGAGTTCAGTGCTGATATTTAAGAGGGTTACTGCGCTACACTAGCGGCGCCGCCAATATAAAAAAAATCGTAGTGCTTATATAAAGACGAAATTGTGAATTGTGTTCTTCTAGTGTACTCCGAAAAAGCTTTGTTGTACTTTTTATCGTTTAAACAATATTTTACAACCTGTCGTTTAGTTTATTGCAAAAAGTGGCCACTTTTAGCAATAAAACTCCATTAAACAAAAACACAGACTACAAAATATAGTTGAAGCGATGAAAAGTACCACAAATCTTATTCAGAGTACACTAGAAGAACACAATTCACTATTTCGTCTTTATTTAAGCACTATGATTGTTTTTCCATTGGCGGCGCTAGTGTAGCGCATAAACCCTCTCCTTAATAGGGAAAGTGGCGCCACCATTTGGATGCCAGTTCCTTAGACAGACTATTACCGGCGGCGACAGGCGTATGGTCAATAAATTTGAGTACCGCTGTCATCGTACGCCTCAGCGGATCGTAGAGCATTCTACCTGCTACAAAACAATTCTACAAGGTTATTTTTAGTATATTATACGCAACCTGTAAACAGTTTGTTCAGAATCAGTAAAAGAATCGATTGCAATATTTTTTATATCATGTTATATTTTGACTAAATAATTTACAAAACTTTTATTCAACAACGCAAAAAGCTTAGCTTCGTGAGTTAATAATAGGTATCATTATCATTTTTTATACTGATTCTGAAAATGAAAAATATGTGACATGTGTTTCGGCTTTCGTATATTATACAAACAATAATGTTGTAAACTACTTATGATTATGACTTCCTACAAAATAAAAAAATGTTAAATTGGCATTCATTTTGACTAGGAGTATTGGACAGTATTTATTTTATTATAGAGGGCTTAACAAAATTTAAAGAAGGATGCCCATTTCTGACATGTCAAAATGTTGAATGGAGAAGTAATATAGCTCATAAAATTGCATTTTTATTGTTATTTATAAATTGCTAACTAAAATAAAAATCGGCAATACAGTAATAATAAAGATTGGAAATCATTACAATTAATATAAAATAGAACTTTGATTTTACTCATATTTTCTGATTGCCTAATTAAAATTCAATAAATACTAGTGTTCTATGGTTAAATTACAGCAATAATTCAAATATAATGTTATTATTATAATATCAACTTAAGAAAAAAGCTATTTGACAGGTCAACGCTTGTATGGGAAGTGATCGTTGTTCTTCGAAATAAGCTCATGAAATTACATCGAAAAGTGATTGTTTGTGGTTTAACTTATCTAATTTTGCCATAAGCACAGAATATATAATAGTACTAACGTACAGAAGTCCGACCCCGCGAGGACCATCAAATAATAAGCTACTCTCGCTGCACGGCAATAAAGTACAATTTCAAACTGCACAACGCTGCGTGGATAAAATTATATGCACCTACGAAGAAGAAAGAGAGGCGACTCTTTCTGTCGCATAGCTCTGTCTCAACCGACACATTTCAGGGTTGCTACTCGCTAGTTACTGATATCATAGAAAACATTCGTTATGCCCATGAATAAACAATGAAATTACTATAATAGGTACCTACTTATAAAATAAAATAAATCTACCTAATAGGTGAGCTGAGCATATTTAAAGAGCATAAATAATAAGTATTTCTAAGTAGTTAGAGAAGTTCGATGGCGCAGTGGTATAGCGCCTGGCCCAACGATTGCGGAGGTAAAGCAACTTTTGCAAGGGTCAGTTATGGGATGGGTGAAAAAAAATAGTATTTTTTAGCTTTTTTCTTTACTGGTGCCATATTTCGAACTTCGATACAACTAAGTATGTAAATATGTATACAAAAAATACAATAAACTTTGGTAGGTAGGTAGGTACGTTAGTAATTAAGTATCAAAAACGAAGTGCATGCAGTTTCGCATTCGGCGCTTGACTGACTCGTTTCGTTGGTGACGTTCACGCGCTGCGCTCTTGTCGCTTGCACACGCCGCGCGTTTCGGTCGGCGCGGTGATATCCCTCGACAATGGCCCTCTTGGAGTGGGCCGCGAGCAGTAGGCTAATATAAAAGTTTAAGCGCGGAGTTATACCCCCCTGCCATAAGTGTAATCTCGCACGACATAAAGGCCCAAGCTATGCCATTTAGGCATTTCGTACTGTTTTGATGTAATCCCCATCCATTAGTTAACTTTTGAAACTAAATCATAATCTGGACGTGGACTGTCTGTTTGTATGGTACAACTTTGTACACATATTAAAGACTAGCTTGCATGTTTTCAACTATAGGAACACTTATTTTGTAAGATCGCATTAGGTAATTAAATTGTATTTATTTATTTAACACGATACTACCAATGTTGTACCCTACGTCGTTTAAATTTAAATCGTAAGTTTAAAATATGTTGTCTTATTAAATAAAATTGTCACTAAGCAATATAATTTCTTTGGTACCAAATCTACGTGTGGAAAACTATTTGCTCTAAGTATTTTATACAATTGATTTTTTCAATAAAAAGTTGGGTGAAGATTGTTTACCAAATAAGTTAATAAGACAAGTGACAAGTAAGATAAACAAACTGTAATTAACACATTTAAGTAGATATTTATTTTATTTATTTCGTGTAAAGCGTTATTATCAAGATTTGTTATGATGACTAATAAATAATGTAAGTATTTGTAAATACCTACGTCATAGAAATTACAAATAATGAACTATAAGTACATTGTACTTGTGCAACTTGCTTGCTTATAGAAAACCATAGGTAAAGGGGTAAGGGCAAGCTATCGCATACGGATAAATATTTGATTGATAATGATCGGTGATTGCGTATTTGTCAGTGCAAACTGCACTCCTGAAAAACATGACAACACCATTAATTCATAATGAAACTCTATTATTTTCATATTTTACCATATTCCGTGTTGTTTGTAAAGTTAGCATAAGAAAACCAATGGGTTTTATGAAAAAAAATATCGAAAATGACCTAAAACAACCAAAAAAGTATCTAGGTATCTCCAATGAGGCAATGACTATTCAACTTTGCCAGAAAAAAAACTATTTTTATTTAATACACTTACTTCTTGTTTTGTGTCAAGTAAACAAAGTTGACCACTATGTTCAAAATGTACGGTCGAACATTCTACATAGTTTTACACAGTTGTCAAAAACCCAATACACAATATACCTAGGTAGGTACTCGTACATAAGAATGAAAAACCATAAGAAAGAAACTTCAGGCTATGTCCATCCATTGATAGTGTATTAAACAAAGAGTCTCTTAAAAAGTTAAAAATCTCTTAAAAAAGTGTCAATTTTTTAATACACTATCAATGGTTATGATGTCAATAAACCTTGTACTATTAGTTATTTTGTGTATCTTGCCTAAACCCAAAGTCGTACATCCCGTCTAACGTAGAGTAGAAAGACTTTATATTGTTATTAAAACATAGTGGCTAAACACAAGTTGTCGATTCGTAAACAAACTAAGGGACGTTAACTTCGTTAAAATAAGATATTTTTTGCTGAATAGTAATATGTACTTTCATGCTTGCCACCGAAATAGCATTTCATATTAACTCAGTTATTTTGGGATTCTTCCAAAGACTGAGTCAGCAACCGAATATGATCCAAAATAGGAAATACGCACAGACAGGAAATACACGATTCGTAGTATTTATCCGTCATTATTTTCATATACTAACAATTCAAATAACGCTGTCATCGTAGTCAAGGTAAACGAAATGTTTGTATCTATTCAAAAATTAAAAGTGTAATATTGTTGTCCCAAAAATCAACATAAGTAAGTTTAAAAAACCCTTTCAAAATGAAGGCAAGAAATCTACGCTTAATTTTCTAGGACCGCACCAAGTTTCGAAACGTAGGTACTACGATTTTAGTCAAACGGCAAGTAACATATAATTTTAAAACGACGAGGCTACCTTTGTCCGTCAAATAATATTGTTTTAGGATATTTACTGTACATACACGTAGAGATATAATTACGGTACAGAAGGGGTCCCGAAGAGGCAGAGCGCAGGCGCGGAGGGTGGGTGAATCCACTGCTTCCATCAGGATTACCGATAACCTGGCCTCACCACTATCTGGGAAAGATGCTTGTTATTATGAGGTTTACCTATGAAATTACCTGGAGTACAAATTACTTTATTTTTTTCTTAAAGCCCCATCCGACTTTAATAGACGTATTTTTATTATTACGAATATTATTTCTTGCTTTTTAGAGGTAGGTTTTTTAAGTCATTTTTTTGTTTGTTTAAACAATTTTTATTTTTTTTAATTTTTAGTTTACCTAGTTACCTTCTGTACTGTATTAGCTAGTGTAGTTATTTATTATTTAGGTAGAAAAATCGGCTCAGCCAAACGTGAGTTAATCGCGGAGAAACATACACACGGGTCAAACTAAGAACTTCCTTTTTTTAAGTCGGTTAAAGAACTACACTTAAGACATAGTAGAATCAAATTCTACTATGCTTAAGATATCCTTTTTCCAACAAAAAAATAATTATCTTATTCAGTTCATAAACAAAGAAGTTATAAGACTGATCATCGAGGTAGTTCACACAAAATCATTCTATTTTCGTCCGTTTTTCAAGATTTTTTGAAAAGTACTGAACCGATTGCCAAATTTAAAAAAATGGGACCAACTTGGGAGTTTACCTAATGTAATAAAGTTTGTCTATAAAGAACAAGTGAGCAGGGAATCTTTTTATATAAGGCGTTTGTTTGGGTTCTGAACTTCTGAATGTTTGTGCAGTTACGTAGAATTTACTACTAAATTGTAAAACTTTACACCCTCAAAAAAATAATGTTTACGAAAGTCCATTGTCTGTAGGTATAATAAAAGAGTTGTTTTTTGTTTTGTAACAAAGGCTGTATACAACTCTTTGTAATTAACTGTTCTTGTAGGCTGGATACTTTAGAAACAAAGTTAGTAATGTAACGAAGTTAACCATAAAGTTATGTGTTTTATAAAAAAGAGTTGGTCTGGCTTGTCATGTTGCAAGGATTCTATTTGGCGAGGCTTTTGTAGAGATCGTGACATGACGCCTAAAAGAGATGTAGCGATTTAGCACAGGTTTTACATCATGTACAATTTATATCGTGATATCGTAATAACGATGATGAAGCGTATTAAGGCGAGGCCAGTTCACGAAATTTACTCTTTCACTATGTCTTTAGAATAAGAATAAATAGGATAAGCATAACTTTAATTGACGCTTCGCCAGAAATTTGACGAATTTTAGTACATTTTTATTGATTTCTGAAATACTGGATCATTTATTAAAAATGTACTCGGTTATTGTGTTAGATCGATAAAAAAGCTATCCTTTTTGCATAAAAAATCATATCACTGTCGTTGAAAATTACGAAATCTGACGATTTAAAATTTATTTTTATAAGTTTTTATGGTGTTATTCAGGATTTTTTTACAGAGTTACCATGCCATTTTTCAATATTCTGTTCGGTTAATTTGCTTCTTTGTTTCTTTTTCAGTCTACAGTAATTTTTGTGAAGTAGAATTTTACATCAGTTCTTCACATTGGATGTTCAAAAATCAGACTTTTCATCAGATCGTGAACTTAACTTTGATAGAACAGCGCAGCCAGCGCATTTTGTTCTATCGTTAGGCAAAAAATCTTTAAAATAACCTATACAAAATACAATAAAACTGATAATTACTGGGAACAAGCAAGAACCTTCCCTTCGTCGCCTCCACATCAATAATTAGCTTACAAAATGAAGGCATTGAGGAACATTTTGATTTAATTTGTACATGACTTGGTTCTTCGAGTGAGTGGGGAGTGCGGGAAGTAAACGCCACCAGTGGTTTTTTAACTTTATACAAAGCTCCAGGGTAAAGTAGGGTACTCCATTGTTATGTGTGGCCAATGGTCTACGGTAGTAAGGCTTGGACCCTGGAAGTTGACACCCAGATGCGTCTAGAAGCTTTTGAGATGTGGTGCTTGCTACCGTAGAATGCTACGCATTAGCTGGACACTGAAGATCTCAAAGAGACGGTTCTACAACGCGTCGGGAAGACCCGCGATTGTTGCGAACCATCAAACGCAGAAAGGTTGGATATCTCGGTCTTGTGTGAGATATTGACGCCTGTAGCTAGGGTGCCAGATTGTCAGGATTCGCCTGGATTCTCCCGGAATTTCAAGTGATCTCCCGACTTCCGAAAAATCTCAAGATCTCTCGGAAAATCAGCCGTTCCGAAAGTTCTCTAGAAAGCAATAATTTTCGCGGATGAATCCACAGAATGCAAGATTATTGGATAAAATTGACTCAAAATCGCGCTGCGCGGCCATTTTATTTACAAGACAGGCAAGAGTACAATTTAATAAATAAGGTATTTAAGTTACATTTTCATTGTACCTAAATATTTATTTCTCCCGACAACAACAGCAAAATCCCGACTTTTTCAAATTATCTCCAGATATTTTGGACTTCCGATCTGGCAACTCTAAATGTAGCACAGCTTGCGGCGAAACCGTACCAGCGAAACCACGGTAGTTCCGCCATAGTTTCGTTATGAAATATCGACGACGATATAATGAGGATCACACCTACGTAGCGGTTTCGCGCCATTACATTTTCGTGTGTCAACGGTCGGAGCTGATCGGGCGGAATATCTATGCAGTTAGAACAGGCTGATTGCATTTGTTTCGCTTGCCGAACTCATGACGGAACCAACTGCAGTGTTTCGGGGGTGTCGTAAAAAATACCAGCTCATAAAGATGGGGAATGTATTGGGAAAGCGACGCGTTTGCAGAAGAAAAAAGTCACGATTACGGAACATACGGGAGTGGACGAAGATTGCCAGCGTTGAACAATTTTTCCGATTGGCGCAAGACACGGCTAGATTCGCTGAGCTGAGGGCTAACCTTCAGTCGTGGAGAACCAAAACAAGAACAAGGGTTTTAAAGGTCGCTATTTAGTTCCCTAAGAGCCAAGAGGAGGAAAAAACAGCCCCCCTAGCCAAAGTAACATTTGCAAATTTTCGTTATCGCTTCGCTTCGAAACATGTATGGATTTGACGTTTTAAAATTCGATTGTTAACGAAACCTTATGTCAATCCTATACATCTTTCGAAAGCGAAGCGATAACGAAGTTTTGCAAATGTTACTTTGGCCAGGCCCTCTGACCTCTCTTACACAGGCGTTCAACCTAGCATGGAGGTCAGGGACTTCACTGTTATATTATGTAACCTTTGTTTTATGTAACAATAAAGAAAGAAATTATAAAAAATATATAAATTATACGTAACGGGAAAAACCCCGGACGGGACGGCCACGACCGGCATTCAGAGGCAAGACCAGCATAAAATAGAGTTCAGGTGTTCTAATAATTGTACCTAGGGTTTCTGCTCGAGCCTGAGAAGGCAAAGTGGACAAAGTGGGAGTCCTGTCTAAACGTACGACGTTTCCGTATCGTATCTTCCTTGAACTCTGTAGGGAGTGTAGTGTAGGCCTCTCCACACGCGACGCGTGAGTGTGGCTTACCGATTAAGATGGATCATACTCATACACTTCCAAGCATCACGCACCGTCATGTAGGTGGATTCAGAAAAAACACACACGTAAATAAATGCGTTGTGCGTAGATTTATATACGAACTTAACAAATGATGTATAAACTTTAAGATATGCAAAACGCACGATTCAGCGTGTTTATAGTAGGATAATATCGAGGAAATCCAAGGGTTTATTTATCCAGCACACTAGCGCCGCCATTGGGAAAAAAAATCATAGGTCTTAAATAAAGACGAAATTGTGAATTTTGTGTTCTGCTTGGCCTTGGCGTCCATTTGATTGAGGCGGGTCGGGTCCCAACGGTGCGGTGAGCACTGCGTCCACTATAAAGGGCGAGCCGGCCCACCCCGCCTATAGGGTGCACCGTGCATCGCGCGTCCACTAGCGCCGCCAATCAAGAAAAAATCATTATTATATTTAGGTTATTTTTTATAACAGACAACAGAAATATACTTATTTTACACATTGCCGGTGGACCAGCAGGCATTGTATACAATCCCTAGGCAAAGTATAAAATGAATAATATTTCAGACATTGCCCGATCGTTTCAGGCATTTTATACAATGCCGGATTATACACATTGCCGGTAACAGTTATAAACTATTTTTGTATGCTTTTTTTTCCTGGTTTAAATGTGTTTGTGTAGTTAAAACCTGGATTATTGCCTAAAGTGGCCACTTTTGGCGTTAATCCAAATTTTAACTACGCCAACAAATTTAAACTAAGAATTTAACGCATGCAAAAAAAGTTGATAGCTAATACTAGTTTTTATATTTTTCAGAATTTTATTTAACATAGTTATTTCGTTGTTATGATTTTTCCTTGATTGGCGGCGCTAGTGGACGCGCGATGCACCCTTAATCGCAGTTTCAAACAAAATGCGGTTTTGAGAGATGAGTTGCGTTGCGATGCGACCCGATGGATGCGGCCCGCCTTAAATGGACGCCAAGCTTTATAGTCCACTCCGAAGAAGCTTGGTGGGACTTTTTATTGCTTAAAGCTTAAACAATATTTTCTTGTCTATCGTTTTGTTATGGAGTATTATTGCTAATTTCGCAATAATCTCCTTTTTTTAAATAAGTTGTTTGTTGTTTTTAGTTAAGATTTAGCAATAATTGAATACTAATCATATTATTTAGAGTTTATTGATAGTAGTTTATTGATTACATGTTATCGATTTATATTTTTATTGTTTAGTTTGTCTTGTTTGCCTTTCTTTTTACAAATAAGTATTAAACTAGAAGAAGTAAAAAATATACATAGTTTAAATTACTTTTAAGACGAAAATAGACTATTAGAAAACTTTTTTTTTTAAATACATAAAGTAAATGACTTGTCAATATTTCTCTTCAAATCTGAAGGGTAAGCCAGTTTAAAAAATACTTTTAACTAAGTCTCGATCTGTTTTTTCATTCGCAGAACAATATTTTTAATTGAGTGTAATTAAAGATATAATACAGGCCTCGGCATGGATCTTGAGCAGTGACAGTTAATTAAGAAGTAATTTTTGGGTCTGATTGGCGGGAGACGTGGTGCTGGGCTACTGCAAAAATGCACAGTAAGTAATCCCCTCCAATTTCTCTCACCGCTCAAGATCCATGCCGGCACTTATATCAACAGCAGCAAAGAACAAAGAGACATCTGCATTTTTTATTAAGTAGCATTTTTTATTGTGCGGTGTTGATGGCATTTGCCTTATTATGACAAAAGTATATAGGTATCACAGTAGGCTTTACCAATTTCTAGATAATATTCCAAATTTGAAGATATAACTTTGCTATTGTACAAGTTAAAGTTTAAAAAGCTCTCCTGATTAGTAACGATTTTGTAGATCACCACTTTTTCTTTGCTGCCGTCAATATGTTCATAAAATATGGTATGGTATACCTTAGACCAAATAGGTCTTATTTTATATTTGAAATTTAAGATGCACTACTGTTGAGGGAAGTATCGGACCTTCACGATGGAAGGTCTATGGTACGTTCGAATATTAAGTCAGTACTATTATGTCAATCCTTGCACATGCGCGAGAGCTATAGGTTTTGACTCAGTCTATTGTGATCCATGGTACCGTCAAGTGATAGTAAAGCTTAGTTAAGCATTTACTTATAATGTCTGTTATTTATATTAGTTATGTGAGAAGATAGTAAAAGTGTTAAACAATAATCTCCTGGTCTCATTTATGGTCTTCCTACAGGTTATGGGCCCAGCACGCTTCACTACAATCATAAGTAAAGTATTTAATTGTATTTAAAATAAGTAACTTGTTTGTATCCTTATAAAATTTTAATTAAGTTCAAGAGTAGACGAGTTCTACAATTGTACTAGACAGTAGACACCTAGTTCACATCACAACTGGTTTAACCATCTCAAAATAGCATCAACAAAATTATACTTCAAAATTAAAGTTCATTATTGCTACTGCTACTAACTGTTCTTGCACAAACTAGCAAATCATTCTCAATATTTATTCACTATACAATTACAATTCAGTAAACAACAACAAAGATTTCAACAATGGCAATGGACGATAAATGAAAGATAATTTGTGAATCATTTCTGACTGGCTAAAAGTACAAACTACTTACCAAAAATAGCTCGTGTATAAACGTAAAATCCACGATTAAACATATAACATACACATTACCGCGTATTATTATATCAAGAGTTCGTTCAACGTTTATAATCGTATTTGTCCCGTCACCAATAATTACACATGAAATTTAATGCCCGACGATGCAGGTAGATTGCACAAAGATACTTTTTCTTGGATGTCCAATAATGTCTTTAGCATAATAATTTATATTCTGGCACCTTTATTGCACAGTTTTTAATTGTGGTGACCGTCACAATTGCGTTAAATTCGCAGTAATCGCCTTTATTTATTTATTTTATTACAAAATAACACTGAAAACATCAGCGGTGAATGAACGATCAATGATCAAAAAAAAACTTATTGTCTATGGTCAAAACTATTTGACAATTCCCATAGTCTGTGTCTGTCTCAAGTTCCTATTTTTGGACCGGAAAAAAATAATGTTGTCGTATTTGTGGTAGGGGGTGGTAGGTGTGGGTATTTGTATCAGAATCATAAAAGTAGAGCATGGTTCAAGTTTAATATCGGAGCCAAATCTGCCAAAACGGCCATTTTTGTTTGCGTTACTTTCGCTTCCACTTCTTTGCCGTTTGACAGTACTATTCTTATTTGGCTGGCTTATTACTTTTAATAAAATTTTGACCCACAATTTGTGCTTTTTGCGTGATCCAAGGTAGTCATCCAAACTACTTGGTCCTACATGGATAGCACACTTTGATCATGTCAACGCAGCTTAAAATATATACTGTGGTAATTGGTGATATAGCGATTAGCCTGCTGGAACGCACTCAATGTCAACTGTCAATGTCAGACGTCAAATTTCGCGCCTAAAAAAACTAACCTGTGTTTACGATTACGAGTCGGCAGCTCGGCAGCATTGTTTTTATTTGTGATTGTTTTAATTATTCAGATAATTCACAGACATAATTAAAAATGTCAACACCATCAAAACGTCCATCTTCACAAGCATCCTCCGATGCTGCTACTCCGTCACGAAGGACGCCGACGCGTTCGTCGCAACAAGTTGTTGTACCGGAGACTCCTCAAAGATCGACAGGAACACCATCTAAAGGTTTTTTTATTAATACAAACTCATTAACTCCCTAAATTTCGACCAAGGTCCTTGAAAAGAATACAAAACGACAATGCTTATAAAAATACAAAACTTCCATGTAGTACTTTAGTAAGTTTGTACTTCCGTGGTATTGGTATGGTAATATTCCTTTAATAACACTGGGAGTGCCACATGCTGCCCCCGGCAATATGCGGCCTGTCAGCAATAATATTCTCTCGTACATGAAAAAAAAAACATTTTTTTGGCTCGTTTTACTTTTTAGTTTGGTGCTGGTAGCCTGTCATTAGTTCATCATTTGCCCAAGTGGCCCATCATGGTCTCAATAAGTCTGTGCATCCCTGCTTTAAATAGAAGTGTGCACATTCTTTATTTATTATCTAGTTACTGACTTAATTACTAATATTATTTCCAATTGCTTTTCAGATGGGACCCCTGGAACCCCTAAAAGTCCCCGACGAACTCCACGAACCCCACGCACTCCCAGAGACGCCCCGGGTACATCACCAGCTCGTCCATTGCCATCCAGCCCTCTTGGTAATATATTTTTATTCTGATCTATCATTCTTCTTCTTTGTTTACTTATCTCTTTTATACAAACTACCAAAGTCAAATAATATTAAATAAACCTAATTACACAAAACAAAAACTAGTTAATTTTCAGAAGGCATCTGGTTATGCCTACTGTTGCAAAATTATGAAAAATGTTTTGCAAAACAGAGTAGAAACAACAAAGTTATTAATTATGCAATAGCTGTATTAAATATTACTTACAAATCCAACAATATTTTTTGATATTTGGGTCTTTTTGTATTTTTCATTCCACTACTTAGCCTTCATGTCACCTGATGTCAAGTGAGGATAAAGCTAAAGGTGGAAGAGCACTCCACCTGGAATCCTCAACCACTGAGGATATAATTATATTAATATAACTCGACAACTTCCGTGGTTGCACCATGTATTAGTTATATTGCGATTTAAAATGTCGAAAACAAATTCCATAAATTTGTTTTATAGGTACCTAATTTCTAATACTTTCTTTTAAATCTTGCTCTGATAATAACAAAGAACAAAAAACAACAAAATAAAAACTATAACTAACATAACTTTAGAGTTATGCGCTTACATAAATTTCGGCGATTCATTTTTATTTATATAGATTTTATTGTAATTACTGATAAAAGCTATTATCATCAGTAAAAAGTAATTTCATTTAATCCTTTATTATAGCTAACAAACCCAAAAAGCCTGTCGAGGCTTATTACACTTTAGCAGCTTAGAGCAAATCTTTAAAACGAAACTTCTGTTGAGGGAAGTATCGGACCTTCACGATGGAAGGTCTATGGTACATTCCAATATTAAAGTCAGTACTATTATGTCAATCCTTGCACATGCGCGACAGCTATAGGTTTGACTCAGTCTATTGTGATCCGTGGTACCGTCAGGTGATAGTCAAGCTTAGTTAAGCAGTTGCTTATAAATGTCTGTTAGTTATATTAGTTATGTGAGAAGATAATAAAAGAGTTAAACACAAGTCTCCCGGTCTAATTCACACCAGTCTGCAGGTTATGGTCCCCCAGGTCATGGGCCACTAAAAAAAAAAAAGACTGTAAAGACGGGAGTGAAGAAAGAAGAAAACTTTACTTTTCAGCTTTGTTTTCAGAAATAACGTAACTGATTATAATGCCTAGCAACGCGCTTGTTTACAAAATAGTGTAACCAAGGGAAATAAAGTACAACGAAAGTGTAAACAAATTTAGTAAAAGTGTTGAAAAAAAAAAACAGATAAGAAGTAACAACAAATAAAATGAAAAGTTTAGAAATAATAGTGTTTTTAAATCATTGAAAAGATAAAATCAGAAAAAATATTTTGACAAATAAAATAAAATTTTGTTGTTGACATGTATGGCCGGAAAACAAAAGAACATTGAAGAAAATTTATTTGAATCTGAATTTCAACCTGAATCTATATGAAATTTTCTGAATTACACTTTTGGCCATGGAAAACATAAATAAATTAAAAAACCCTCAAAATTATAGAAAGTGAAGAATTTTTCGATAGTGAAGGAATTGAAGAAAGTCAGAGTCGAGCAGTAGAGAGTGAAGCAGAAAATGGCAATAGTAATGGAAACTGAGGGAAGTCGAGCGGTGGAAAATAATAGAAGTAGAGATAGAAGCTTTAGAGAAACAAATGACGGTGGTACAAATCACGGTGAAACAAATGACGGTGAAACAAATGACGATGGAAAAAAAAAAATGAAGAAAGGAAATTTTTTGAAAGGATTTTTTATGTGAAGAATTTTTTTTGGAACAAGTTTATTTTGAAGATGTATTTTTTGCGAGTATTTTATGATGAAGAGATCGAGCAGGATGATGATGAAGAAGAAGGAGGTGTCTTTATGGGAGAGAAATAGAAGAAGTTTTTAATGATGATGAATCGAGTGGGAGAGAACTAGAAGAAGTTTTTAATGATGATGATGATTCGAGTGGGAGAAAAATAGAAGTTTTATAATGTTGATGAATCGAGTGGGAGTAAAGTTTTATAATGAAGATGATGTGAGGAGAAGAAGTTTTATGAAGAAGATGATATCGAGTAGGAGAAGGTTTTGTATTGTTGAAGATGTCGAGTAGGAGAATTTAAGGATGAAGCAGTTTGAGAAGGAGAAGTTTTTTATAAAGAAGATGTCGAGAAGGAGAATTTATATAGAAGATGTTGAGAAGGAGAATTTATATAGAAGAGATAGAGAAGGAGTTTATAATATTGGAGGAGTTGAGTTGGAAGGAAGTTTTGATAAGAAATAGAAGAGAGAGATATTTATGTATTTATGAAGAAGTTTAGTGGAAGTTAGAATAGATTAAAGAATTAAGGGGGTGCTTTAAATAATTTAAGGGGGTGTTCTAAATAATGATTCATTTAAGGGGGTGTGGGATTAGAAAGGATTAGAAAGTAAATGAATCATCATTTAAAAGCAATAGAATGTTTTGATATCCGAATGTATTGTATTATGTATTGTATTTTGATAATTCTTTGGTTGAGTTAGTTAGGTCTGGTTTGGATTGTGTAATTGGATTGTCTGTGTAGAAATTCTGTCGTCTGTGTTAGTTAATGCAACTGTTGGAAGGATTTAAGATTGTATAAGAATGATTAGGCAGATAATTCGAAATTAAGTAGTGATGTACAGGAAGTTAGAAAACTGGTTTAGGTCAGGATGGTCAGCATGTGCAGCGGATTGAGGGGGTGTGTTGAGGGAAGTATCGGACCTTCACGATGGAAGGTCTATGGTACATTCCAATATTAAAGTCAGTACTATTATGTCAATCCTTGCACATGCGCGACAGCTATAGGTTTGACTCAGTCTATTGTGATCCGTGGTACCGTCAGGTGATAGTCAAGCTTAGTTAAGCAGTTGCTTATAAATGTCTGTTAGTTATATTAGTTATGTGAGAAGATAATAAAAGAGTTAAACACAAGTCTCCCGGTCTAATTCACACCAGTCTTCAACTTCTCACAGGAACCGACATAGACATGAGTTCTCCCCTTAACTATGGGACCCCGAGCTCGCTCAGCACGCCGCGGTCGCTGATGCGCGGCGCCATGACGCCGGCGCGACAGCGGGCCGACTTAAGGGGACATCAGCTGGCACCCAATGTTCCCGCTCCGACGCCCACGAGACGCGTAAGTTGAGTTGGAAGACAGGGGGCAGCCCAAGCTTCGATCAACAATATCCTAGATAACGCTTCACGACGAACTAAAACAGTACGAAAAATGACACCTCAAAAAGCGTCACACTTATACAAACTTGGCGCTTATTTGTACCTACATAATTCTTATTTTGTACAAACTCACATTTTATGTCACTTATCTTGTAAAAAATAAGCTTATTTTGTAACTTGAAACTTAGGATTATGCATTTGTTTTGATTTTGGTTTTTCGTAAATTTATGGGTTCATTTTCAATGCTCCGATTCTTGCGGGGACTGTAAAATCTGTGAATTTATTCCCTTTTGAAGTACGGAACTCACCACTACTTTTTGTTTGCAAGCTATCAGCTGCGCCACTACCCTGTTTTTGACAACCGTATAATAATAACAAAAAATTAAATAAAAATTATGTATTAATTTTTGCACATCTCTTGAGACCATACCTGCACATTACGTGTTTCATAAAGATCTACATTTTATACCACAACTTGCATCTTAGAAGTGAGAGCATCTCCATCACGGGTAGCTTCATCCACTTCAATATATAATAAACAAATGGTATGAACATAGTAATTTTGATACACAAAAGTGTTGAATTGTTTGTATCTGGTACATCTTCAGTGTCCGATAAAGTGAAGTTTTTTCGAAATTCCCTCTTTTTTCGTTCTGGGATCTCTTCTTTCTGTAAAGAATGTATTTCGATTCGACACGTGTATACATACATTAAATAAGTTACATAACTGTTAGGCCGCCTACGCACCGACAGGTGCCTAGGAGCCTAGATAATGTATCCTAGTAAAACGCACGTTCACGAATGTTTGCAACCGGCTGCACTGCGCGCTAGGCGCCTTGAGGCAATTGCCTAGAATGTATGTAAGCGCGAGGCTTACAACCAAAGACTATGAGGCGACTATCCTAGCGACTCACCATCAAGTGCAGTCACCGTGTATTCTAGCAAGTAACCTGGATATATCTAGGCATTAATCTTGGCACGTCGGTGCGTTCGCAGCCTTATTATTTCTTTAGAATCAAACCAGTTTATAGATATAGAAATACTATGCATATGGCATAGTATTTCTATCAAGGAAGTCCTATTTATAAACTTACTTACCTTTGTAAAATCCACATTGTAAATATGAGCTCTGCATAACGGACAGACCAAGAAGTTTGGTTTGTCTTTCGCATGCCAGTACTGCCCCAGGCACTCCTCGCAAAACTTGTGGCCGCAAGTGAGCGACGCGGGGTCCAATATAGACGCCAAGCAGATGCGACAACTACTCAGCACTGAAGAACACTTGAACTTCAAACTGATTTTGCTGGGTTTTATTTGCGTTGATGGACATGCCGGTAGTTGGCACATTGATTCGGACATTTTTTTCTTACATTTCTGCACTTTTATAATTTAGAACTTCGTCATTGTCCTTCCATTATTGAGTTATTGACAAATAATAGATTTTTATGGAATTGACATTGATTGACATTATTTGGACATGATATGATAATAGAGAGTAGACATGTATGTGATTCAGAAGTATACTCTATGTTTATTTCTGTCAACAGCATGAAGTATTTTTAACACTGATCATTTTTTTTTCCTAAAAATTCAGGTCATTGTGCATGTCTATAAAGCCGCCTCCAGACTCACGACGTCAACACCATGAACCCGAACATATCTTTATAAGCCCCTACTTTTAAATTATTCAAACATAAGCTTTTGTTCAGTTGTATAGCATGGCCATCCCAATAATACTATACTTAGCCATAGCCAGCAGTTATTGCTTTCTCTGTGATAGCCAGGAAAGTAAAATATGTAGTAACAATAAAAAAAATGTCTTTGTATGTGTCGTCAGCATGTCGTCAATTTTTTTGCTCTGCAGGGAGAAAATGGCGTCGAGGAGACTCCATCGAGCGAGCCTCAGCTGGTTGTGTGGGGTACAGACGTGGCCATCGCCGAGTGCCGCGAGAAATTTATCAAGTTCATACAGAGATTCGTCGAACCCACTGCTGTCACTAATGATCCTCTCTACGAACAAAAGTTAGAAGAAGTAAGTCAATCAAATATCGCCGCTGTGCATAAGTCTTCAAAGTCGATTTTACATTGATTTTTCGTTTTTAGATCCACACATTAGAAGAGCCGTTTTTGGATGTTGACTGCGATCACGTCAGGATTTTCGACCCTAAATTACATAGGCAACTGGTTTGCTATCCGCAAGAAGTAAGTATGAGTCATTGGAAAATGATCCTTATTTTGTTTGCTGTTGAGTCTTAACTTAAACAATTGTTATTGTAGGTGGTTCCCGCTTTTGATGCGGCAGTTAACGAACTGTTTTTCGAGAAATATCCCGCTGCCATATTGGAGCATCAGATACAAGTGCGCCCTTTCAATGCTCCACCAAGACACATGCGCGATCTGAATCCCGAAGGTAAGTAAGTCCTATGAAATGAGAGGAAATTTAGCTAATTTGTACATACTGTACTATTTACTTACGAGTACTTACTTCACTCGCATAGTTTTTTACTTATAATGTTTTATCAGCATATTTGAGTTATATCACGCTTCACTTTGTAGAATAATATTAGTAATTTCAGTCTATGAAATGAGATAAAATTTTACTAATCAGTTCATAATGTTTAAGTAAACAGTACCTTACAAGTAAAAAACTATGTTTGAAGTACTTACTTGTACGTACTTACTACAATCAAAGTGGGTTCACTTCGTTTAATCAGTCCACTTGATTTATATAACGCTTAACTTTGCAGATCAATATTAATTTTGTTTTTTTTTCATACTTTTATATTTATTGATAATCGAAGCGCTCATGGCGGTACTTGACAGACTAATCGTACTCGATCACGTTTGTTAAGCAACGCTCAGTCCGGCCAGGTGTCGGATGGGTGACCGTTAAGTGGCATTACAACTGAGCGCTTCCGTGCTTCGGGGGGCACTTTAAACCCTCGGTCCCGGCTGTTGTCATCTGATAATAGTCGTTAAGCCAAGTTAGAGGCCTTACAGGCACTCTAACACCAGAGGTGGCCACTATTCCTCATTCAATAAGAAGAAGACTGATAATCGCCGAACAGAAACAAATCCTATGTTTATCACATTAACGAACGCCAAATTGGTTTATCTCAGAATCTTTGCTAATCGCTACTCCTTTTACAGACATTGACCAGCTAGTGACACTATCCGGCATGGTGATCCGCACATCCACTATAGTGCCAGAGATGCGAGAAGCATTCTTCAAGTGTGCCGTTTGCGGGGCTCCCGCAGTGGCGGAGTTGGAGCGGGGCAGAGTCCCCGAGCCCGCGCACTGCGGCCACTGCAACACGGCGCATTGCTTCCAGCTGATACACAACCGGTCGCATTTCAGTGATAAACAGCTGGTGAAGTTGCAGGAGTCGCCGGGTATGTTATTTCTACTCTAATCTATACTCAAGTGTGCGCACTGCGGGGCTTCAGCAGTGGCGGAGTTGGAGCGGGGCAGAGCCCCCGAGCCCGCGCACTGCGCTGTAACACGGCGCATTGCTTCCAGCTGATACACAACCGGTCGCATTTCAGCGACAAACAGCTGGTGAAGTTGCAGGAGTCACCAGGTATGTAATTTCTATTCTATTCTATACTCAATGTGTCGTCTGCGGGGCTGTAACACGGCGCATTGCTTCCAGCTGATACACAACCGGTCGCATTTCAGCGACAAACAACTGGTGAAGCTGCAGGAGTCGCCGGGTATGTTGCTTCTATTCTATACTCAAGTATGCGCGCTGCGGCCATTACACAGAGCATTGCTTTGAGTCGCCGGGAATGTTGCTTTGAGCAAAAAAAGTCAGTGCATCGATGAATAATATGTGATCTCATCTTAATATCGACATCAGCCATTTTAACCGACTTCCAAAAAAGGAGGAGGTTCTATGTTCGTCTGTATATTTGTTTTTTTTGTGTATGTCCACCGATCACTCAAAGACGGCTGGACCGATTAAAATGATTCAAACGTTATTACATTAGGTACACTCCCAAGTTGGTCCCATTTTTTTAAATTTTGAAATCGGTTCAGTACTTTTCAAGTAATTTTTCCAGGCCATCCTTATATTCCTTATGGGTGAATAAGGACAAATATATTTATTTCCAAAAAACATAATTTTGTTACAAGGCATAAGTTATCTAGCCTCCACACTAGGCTAAGCCTGTCCTGTGGAGAAAGGTAGGTAATAACCTCACCATGCAGGTCCAATGTGGATTGGTGGGTGTTAACGACTGCAAATGCGACCGGGACCGACGGCTTAACGTTCCTTCCAAAGCACGGAGGAACTCAAGATAATACATTTTTGGTCACCCATCCCATGACCGACCCTTGCGAATGTTGTTTAATCTCTCCGCAATCGCTGGGCCAACCGCTAAACCACTGCGCCATCGGGCTCCTCTAACTGCTGGTAGATAAACATTGTTTCATTGATAAAGATTAATGTATGACCACTCCCATAATAAACGAATCCTATTACATTTTATCTCTTTTAAACTTTTTAAAGTTTGCAACATCAGATTATCCTTAACTGTCTCTTCATCGATTATCGACTTTAAACGTTGGACTATTAAGTTTAAAATTGATTGATAAATTCGCTAAGGTCGACATTTTTCAAAAAGTATCATTTTACAAGAGATAAATTTTAAAGTTCCAAGTACCAGAACGAAAGCGACAGTGCTATAACAGCACAACTGTGAATAGTTGCTCTCTCTCTCTTACTTATAGAGTTTAGAGAAATGGCGTTTTTACCGACTTCCAAAAAAGAAGGAGGTTCTCTGTTGGTCTGTCCGATTACTCAAAGACGGCTAGACCGATTGAAATGATTCAAACGTTATTACATTAGGTAAACTCCCAAGTTGGTCCCATTTTTTTAAATTTGGAAATCGGTTCAGTACTTTTGAAACAAGCATGAAAATAGTATGATTTTGTGTGAACTACCTCGATGATCAGTCGTATAACTTCTTTGTTTATGAACTGAATAAGATAATTAGAAAAAGGATATCGTAAGTGTAGTTCTTTAACCGACTTAAAAAAAGGAGGTTCTCAGTTTGACCCGTATGTATGTATGTTTCTCCGCGATTAACTCACGTTTGGCTGAGCCGATTTTTCTACCTAAATAATATACCTACACTACCTAATACAGAAGGTACCTACACTAAAAATAAATAATTATAAAATAAAAACTTGTTTAAAAAAACAAAAAACCTACCTCTAAAAAGCAAGAAATAATATTCGTAATAATAAAAACACGTCTATTGAAGTCGGGTGGGGCTTTTAAAATAAAAAAAGGAATTTGTACTCCAGCCCACCCGACTTCAATAGACGTGTTTTTATTATTACGAATATTATTTCTTGCTTTTTAGAGGTAGGTTTTTTGAAGTCGGTTTTTACAGTAAACAGAGCTCCATTTTTTCTACATAAATATTATTAACTAAAAACTGACCAATTTTGAGATATGCCAGCCTTGCAGCAAATGAACGTTAATGTCAGTTTCCCAGTTATATGACATTGGTTTTTTTTACGTAGACGACATGCCCGCCGGGCGCACCCCAGCCACTGTGAGCGTAATGGCGCACGGGGCGCTAGTAGAAGCTGTTGGGGCGGGGGAAAGAGTCAGCGTTACTGGAGTATTCCGCGCTGCTCCCGCCACTGTGCACCCCAGGAAGGCCACGCTCAAGGCGCTGCACAGGACGCATATAGACGCGCTGCACTACAAGAAGGTGCACAGCGAGCGGCTGCTGGAGACTGAGGAGGGGTGAGTGTAGTATACTCAATACTCAATAGAGATTCCATATCTCACCAGATTTTCACAGACCTAGAGGAAAGTACTGATGGTCGTTGAGGTGGAAAAATTCTTAAGTGACGACGCTCCGTAAGCAAGCCTCCGATAAGGTTGACCGACGATCTGGTGAAGGTCACGGGAAGCCACTGGATGCGGGCCAAGCAAGACCGATCGTCGTGGAGATCTTTGGGGGAGGCCTATACCCAGCAGTGGGAGTCGTGCGGCTGATATGATGATGAAGATGTTTATTTTATAAAATGACAAAGATATTTATTGCATAAAACATGTTATTTTAAGATGACAATATGCTTAAATCTATTGTCATCTTTCCGGATGCCCAACATGCAAATGTAAAAGTTAAATGTACCAACGTAGTGATTATTTCCTCTGTGAATGTACCTACTAAATGCGTCACTGCACTGACCCTGTCAGAATAACAGCGCCTTTGTGCTCACTCTGCCCAACTGAGACTGGCACAGAGGCTTGATGCTGAGGCAGGGCAATTTATGGGCCTCACACAAAATATATGTGTTTACCTTGATTTTTATTTTTACGTTCTGTTTTTTCTTCTATGTTTGTCTTTTATCTAGGTATTACTATAAATCCTTTTGTTTTATTTTATCTTATTTTAAGTTGTTTTTTATCGTTTTATTTCCTGTAACTTGTGTTGTGTGAGCGTCAATAAATGTTTTTTCTATTTCTATTTCTATTAAATTAATTAAGCTTATTAACTGTCCTAGAATAAATTAATAATGTTAAATGTTCGTATAATAAAAAAATATGATAAAACCTAGTGGTGAAGGGTCCACTCAAGCCAATTCCCATCGGCTTGAGTGCGTAGAGTTGTTCCAAGCTCTGTCAATGCAATCTGATTGCTACAACCGCTTAGGACGCGCCATCGCTCCCTATATCTACGAAAAACTGCATCGATCCTTCTATTATTAAACAGATTTTATTTTAGCTATACTATAACCACCTTACTAATAAAGATTGTATAGCAAATGTATAGTTACACAGTGTATTGTCACTTTCTTTTTAATGTCAAATTCAAATAGTTTGACAGAGTTTAACCATTGTGTAACTATACATCTGTGGCCCTACCATGAGTTGATGCAAACTGTTTACGTTACAGTAAACTATAGTTTTGTCTCTTTCACTCGCACTGATATCCGATAGTTTACGGTAACGTAAACAGTTTGCATCAACTCATGGTAGGGCCACTGCTATACAATCTTTATTAGTAAGGGGGTTATATTTAAAGCATGTCTTTTGTTTGGTAGCAAGGAGCACCGCTTCCCCCCAGAGCGCGTAGAGTTGTTCAAAGCTCTGTCCACACAGTCCGACTGCTACGAGCGGTTAGCACGCGCCATCGCTCCATCCATCTACGAGAACTTGGACATCAAGAAAGGAGTGCTGCTGCAGCTGCTGGGAGGTACCAAGAAGAACTTCAATGCCGCTGGAAGAACTCATTTTAGGTAAGAACTTTAGAAAACAATCATCTTGTGTGTTCTTGTGGATTTTTATATTTTTGTGTGTGCATAGCAATTTAGCGCATTCGAATGTCGAAAAGATTTGACTCTAAATTCTTAAGAATAGTGTTACTAATGTTACTATCCATGTATTTAATTCTCATCTTTTGTAACAATAGATTTACTGTAATACCTTCACAGTATTTTTTAGGATTCCGTACCCAAATCGTAAAAACGGGACCATAATACTAAAGACTCCGCTATCCGTCTGTCTGCCTGTCTGTCACCAGGCTGTATCTTATAAACCGTGATAGCTAGACAGTTAAAATTTTCACAGATGATGTATTTCTGTTGCCGCTATATATAACAACATATACTAAAAACAGAATACAATAAATATTTGAGTAGGGATCCCATACAACAAACGTGTTTTTTTCCCTGCTTTTGGTACGGAACCTTTCGTGCTCCGACTCGCACTTGGCCGTTTTTTTATGATTACTATTTAAAGACTTGTATAAATTTTAGTGGAATCATTTTTTAGTTCCATATCGAAGGCCATTAGTACTCCAACATTGAACTGTAAGAATCCATGTGCTACATCAGTCGCTACTTACTACAGATCTGAAATAAACATCCTACTCTGCGGCGACCCCGGCACGAGCAAGTCGCAGCTACTCCGCTGGGTGCACTCTCTAGTGCCGCGCGCCCAGTACACCTCCGGCCGCGGCTCGTCCGCCGTCGGCCTCACCGCCTACGTCACCAAGGACCCCGACACCCGCCAGCTGATCCTGCAGACGTGAGCTATATACTACACACTACAGTCTCTCTTACAAAGTTTCTTATTGACAATAACAATTAAAATGATGTCAGATACTTAGGTCAGTTTTTCCTTACCTGTCCTATTTAGTAGCTTAGTAGTTAGGTTCTGACAGGATAAACAGACAATAACAGATCTCGTGTTAATGCAACATCTCCGAGATTTCACTCAAATAAAGATATATTTCACAGAAGCTAATGACACAATTTTTTTGTCTTTTTTCAGGGGCGCATTGGTTCTCGCCGACAACGGAATATGCTGTATCGACGAGTTCGATAAAATGAACGACTCCACGCGCAGTGTACTTCATGAGGTAATATAATACAGACAAAAATTGTATATTTATTTCATATACAACAAAAAAATAAAATAAAATACTCAAGTATAAAAAATACCAAGTATGATGTCTTTACCATTGCACTGTTCATAATTGTTTTTAAGAGCATGTTTACTAAATATTGTAACATTTTTGCATACCCAAACTCGAGTGAAGTTAGCAAAGAGTCATTCCGATTCTTATGGCAACATGTCTGTCTGTGTATAGGTGATGGAACAACAAACGCTGTCGATCGCTAAGGCGGGCATAATCTGCCAACTGAACGCCCGCACGTCCATACTGGCGGCCGCCAACCCCGCCGAGTCGCAGTGGAACAAGAACAAGACTATTGTGGAGAACGTGCAGTTGCCTCACACGCTCATGTCCAGGTAGGTTGGTATATGCCTCTAATGTCTGTATAGTATAGGTGATGGAACAACAAACGCTGTCGATCGCTAAGGCGGGCATAATCTGCCAACTGAACGCCCGCACGTCCATACTGGCGGCCGCCAACCCCGCCGAGTCGCAGTGGAACAAGAACAAGACTATTGTGGAGAACGTGCAGTTGCCTCACACGCTCATGTCCAGGTAGGTTGGTATATGCCTCTAATGTCTGTATAGTATAGGTGATGGAACAACAAACGCTGTAGATCGCTAAGGCGGGCATAATCTGCCAACTTTTGGAAACAAAAAGCTCGAGCGACTTCTAACTTTTCTTAATGACCCTGTCGACCCCCTCGGCGGCACTCGTGACATCAAAACTCATCGAATGAAAATGAATCCTTCCTATTCTCTAGATTCAACCCCAGTGAGATTTTTTCTCCTACCAAACATGAATGAATGTCTTGACGGGCAAAGATTTTCATCAAGCCAAAATGTTTTGGGCCATCATTTCAGTTACCAGTTTTCAGGCGATGAAAGAAAAAAGAAATGGGTTAAAGAGGTAGGAACTTCGTTATTTGACGAAACCAGCTCTAAAATTTTTATATCATCACTTTAAAATAATAATAGATTTATAATTTAATATTATCACTACAAAAATAATGGTTTGCACTGTTTTAACTGTGTCTCAACTCCGAAACCATGTTTCTGTTTAAGGCGAGGCAGTTCCCGAAATTTGCTCTTTCACTATGTCTTTAGAATAAGGTTGAATATTGCATAACTTTAATTGTCGCTTCGCCAGAAATTTGACGAAATTTAGTACATTTTTATTGGTTTCTGAAATACTGGATCGTTTATTAAAAATGTACTCGGTTATTGTGTTAGATCAATAAAAAAGCTATCCTTTTTGCATAAAAAATCATATCACTGTCGTTGAAAATAACGAAATCTGCCGATTTGAAGTTTATTTTTATGGTGTTATTCAGGATTTATTTACAGAGTTACCATGCCATTTTCCAATATTCTGTTCGGTTATTGTGTTTCTTTGTTTCTCTTTCAGTCTACAGTAATTTTTCTGAAGTAGAATTCTACATCAGTTCTTCACATTGGAAGTTCAAAAATCAATCTTTTCATCAAATCGTGAACTGGCCTTGCCTTAACCATGTCAGACTGACCACAGTTAAAATGAGAAGGCAAGATGATAACAACTTGTGGCATAGTGCATACACGCCAGCAGGTCGGTTCCGGCGTTGTTGTCCATCAGCCATTTTTGATGTCCCCACTACTGGGGCACAGGCCTTTCTTATGGGTGGTAAGGAGGATGGGCCATAACCCACCACGCGGGCCCAATGCGGATTGGTGGGTGTTAACGACTGCAAATGCAGCCGGGACCAACGGCTTAACGTGCCTTCCGAAGCACGGAGGAGCTCTGGATAATACATTTTTGGTCACCCATCCCATGACCGACCCTTGCGAACGTTGCTTAACTTTCGCAATCGCTGGGCCAGGCGCTAAACCACTGCGCCACCGAGCTCCGGCGTTGTTGGTCACAATGGAACCTAACCTCCTCGGCTCCTCTCGCTGCGACCTAGTCGTCTGTTTACCAGCACTAAAGTTTAAAATTAATTTGTATAGTGCAAAGTATTAATTTCAAAGCTTAGCATATTTATAGTGGCAACCAATATTTTATAGTTCATTCAATAAATTTTGAAGCTAATCATTTTAAAGTGTGTTACATTATTTTTATGTTACATTACAAACACTAATCGGATTTGTTTCTATTGTTTGTATCTATCTCAGTTTAACAGTAAGTTGGATGGTAAGTAAGTGGTTGGAGTCTAATCGGATTTATAGTTTGTATTACGTCATCCGTTTAGTCATTTATTTAGCAAACTAATATTATAAAAGCGAAAGTCTGTTTGGTTTGTTTGTTCGTTACGCCTTCACGTCTTAACTACTGAACCGTTCATCATAAAATTTTGCCTACACGTTTTCTGTCAGGGGTACAGAGAAGGACATCACATAAACAAGCATCTCGTCGATACACGTAGACTTTAAATATTCCTTATTTTGCAGATTCGACCTGATATTCTTGATCCTGGACCCGCAAGACGAAGTGTTCGACCGGCGCCTGGCCTCCCACCTGGTGTCCCTATACTACAAGGACCCCGCCGATTCCCAGGACGACCCCGATATTGTGGTAAGTTTATTACAATAATTAAATACACTAGACATCACAAAAATCGCGCCTCTTCAAAGTACTGTGTTGTTATTTACTTCTACCATACACATAGCTAACAGTCTCTCAAAACCGTTAGAATAGGTACTTGTCAAACATAATTCATTACTAAGATTCAGTTCCCGAGCTACATTACACTGCCGCATTTTTTACAATTTCACTTGAACAACTTTATGGGCAAAAGCATCCATCTTGGGTGTTCCATTTTTTAACTGAGCTGTTGACGTGTGTTTTCTCCAACGTCTTGATAGCGGATTTACCCCCTTTTTCTGAATTTACCCATTTTATTCCCCTTTTATGGTGGCGCAAGCAGTAACATGTTATTTCGAAGTTCTTACTTGGCTGAGTTAGTACTGATTTTATAACAAGGTACAGATTTCGGCAAACATCTTGACACTTTTCGACGGAGTGGGGATGAGTTCGCGCATGTGCACTTGCGAGCGACCAATAGCGCGCCCCCCCCCGCCGCCCGCGCCCCTCACCGCTACGCACACCCAAAATACGCGTTCTGCGCAATCCCCACCCGATTTCAAGATGTTTGCCGGCTACTGTATAGTGTTTATTTCTGTTTTTGTTATATGTTTTTCAGGATATGGCCCTAATGCGTGACTACATAGTGTTTGCGAAGGAACACGTGCATCCAGTTCTCAGCGAAACAGCGCAGCAGAGACTCATCGACGCGTATGTCGATATGAGGTAATCATAATAAATGAATAATAGTATGCAACGTGTTAATGAATGAACCAAGAATAGGGAAACCGTTTCTTAGGACCATCAAACTGAACAAATTTTTCTATGGGACCATCTCTGAAATCGCGAAGTAATCAGCTGCTTTATACATTTTCTAATTTTCGTATGAAACAGCTGTTTTTTCTCGATTTCAAAGTTGGTCCCGTAGCACAGAATATCTATTAGTACTAAACGTACAGAACTCCATCTGCGTGAGGATAATCAAATAATAAGCTACTCTCGCTGCATGGCAATAAAGTACAATTTCGAATTGCATAGCGCTGCGCCTATTATTGAATGCACCTTCTCTTCTGTCGCATCAGTCTCGTAGCTCTGTCTCACTCGACCGACACACGCCACCCTCGTGCGCTGGCTCGACTGAGTCAGCCGCGAGCAGTAGGCTAGCTAATATAAAAGATCAAGCGCGGAGTGAGACCCCCTGCCCTTAGTTCAGTATGACGGTCCCTATCCTTACTAATATTATAAATGCGAAAGTTCGTTAGTTTGTTTGTTACGCCTTCACGTCTTTACTACTCGACCGATCAAAATGAAATTTAGCATACATGTTGTCAGTGGTACAGAGAAGGACATAGGGTACCTTTCGTCCCGAAGTATTGTTCCCGAGGGATAGCAAAAAAACCTTTCCACGCAGACGAAGTCAGTTAGACGATAAGTATCCAGTTCGCACTTGCCATGTCGGGTTTTTTTGTAAAACCATCAATATTTTGTATCCCAAGGCGCGTGGGCAGCGGTCGCGGGCAGATCTCGGCGTACCCGCGCCAGCTGGAGTCCCTCATCCGCCTGGCGGAGGCGCACGCGCGGATGCGGCTCAGCTCTGCCGTTGAACTGAGCGACGTGGACGAGGCGGCCAGGTTGGGGCACTATTATGTACCCACACTCTGTTTATCCTTTTTTTTTCCAAACTAAGCAAAGCTTGTAATATGGGTGCTAGACAACTGATATACTACTTATATACTTTTTAAATATATACTTATTATACATAGTAACACCCATCCTTAGGGGCCATCCATAAATTACGTCACACGAATTTCATGTTTTTGACCCCCTCCCCCGTCCTTGTCACAGCTGGTCACATTTGTGAGACCTTCCCTTTCCCTAGTGTGACGTCACATATTTTACAATTTTACATCTAGAAATAATCATTGAATTAAAACAGTATTTCAGAAATTTGTTTTATTTAAATTTTAATGAATTTGTCACACAATGTCACACTTCGTCGACCCCCCCTCCCCCTAAACGTGTGACGTAATTTATGGATAGTCCCTTACTCGTGTTATTTGGTAATAGTACATTATGAGACAAGTTAGCTTAGGTTGCTCATTGCACACAAGGCTGTGGGTTGCAGCCCGAGCCGCAGACGAGGGCGTAACTCAGGCGAGTGTGCAATAAGCAAGAGCTCACGAGTTTTATACGACGTTTTTCAACACATTTGCGAGGAAAAAATAAAGTAATTTATCACACAGCAACAAATATGGCAAAAACAAAATATGATAATTATGGGAAAAGGCGCGCATGTTTTTTTTTTTGTTTTTTTTTCACACTCCCAACGCAAGAATATTTTGCGATCAAAGGGGTGAGGAGCATACAGCCTACTACTAATACTTCAAAATTATAATTTTAAGTGATAAAATGCAAATATTTTAATATTTTATAACAAAATATTGTAAATTATGAATAATTTGATAATAATTATACATTTATTTGACTTAATTAAGGACTTACACATTTATTTATTCCAAAAATGTATATGAATTTTCAGCATCATAAAACCTCTTTGTTGTCAAAAAAAAATATCTGTATTACCCGGCTAAATTAGGAATGCTCTGTTTACTCGCATAGAACTTGCAGTAAGTTACTAATTTAACTTTGTAGGGTTAATTCTATTACGAACTAGTGTTTTATATATTATTGCACGCGTTTGTTATAGCTCGGTTTATGGCCCTAAAAACGATGTAATAAGGCTCACTTTACGAGCAAGTGTGTTGAAAACAGTCTTCCAACACTTTATTGAAAAAATTAACTATAAAAAACAACAAATAGGTACTTTTCTACACACTAAAGGCAACATGTTTTTAAATAACTCTAAAAAAACCTATACATAACTAATAACTGTCAAAAATTGTTTACCTAGGCGGCCCCTTAAATCTACAATAACATTGCACGATAAGATTGAAATACCCTTTGAACCCAAACGATAAATTGTATTGCTTAATAATTTAGATTGCGCAAAATTTTCTCGTTCAATCGGTCCGCCTACTTTGTGCTCGTCAGCTAGACGTCAGAACAATATATAGCTGCTCTAAAAGCTAAAAACTCTCTTTCTTTAACTTTTTTGTCCTCTGCCATTATTATCGCACGCACAGAAACCATCATTTTCAAACAGGATTGTCGAAAAAGTGACAGCATCGCATTTAAACAGGTGTTTAAATGCGATGCGATGCTGCAAAAATTAAAAAACCCGCCTGCATAATAAAGACAAGTCGACTGAAAAGATGGAAACAATATTAAATAAATATTAAAGGCAACATGTCATAATAACATGCAGTCGGAGGCATGCATAAAGAAAGTGACATTATGAATGATTGAATTATGCAGTATTTGCAGTATTCTAAAAAAAAAAAATTTTCACTACGTATAATAGCAGCGTACAGCCGCCATGTTGGTTTTTTTATAACGCCACCTTCTTAGGAACACTTGGGCTGAAAAGACAAATCTATCGATATCTTAATCATAGAAATCCGTTCAGCCGTTTGAAAGATATGAGGTAATAAAGAATATTACATACAAACATACTTACAAGATACGCGCGAAAAACATAACCCGCAGTCGGGTAATTAAAGTGTTGAAAAACCTTTTGTGAAAACACCGCAGTAGTTTTACTTTTATTTTAATTGTATTTGGAGTTGTAGACGACTCCTAGGCGTATTTATAAACCGCTCAACGTTGGGAGCTCTCTTAAGATCATAATCGAGATGCTCGTATAGAAACAGCATTTCAGGTATAATTTCAAAATAGTAGCTATTTAATTTTTAGATTTTAGCATTCACAATGCTATTTTTATATATTAAGTTACTTAATATAATTGAAAAATACCAGAAAAAATCGACTCACCCGTAGCAGTCCGTCTGAGCTGCTACGGGTGAGTCGTATTTTTTCAATTATTTCAAGATAGCTCCCAACATTGAGAGCGGCTAATAAATACGGGCTCTAATATACAAACTTTAACGTGCAGATTACATCGCGAAGCCCTAAAACAGTCGGCCACAGACCCGGCCTCAGGGCGGATAGACGTGGGCATCCTCACCACCGGCCTGGGGGCCGCCGCGCGCCGCCGCAGGGCTGACCTGGTGGCCGCTGTGAGGGACTTGGTACAGCCCATGCAGAAACCCACCACCACCACGCACTCCAAGTTACTGCAGGAGATCAATGCTAAATCGCAATTGGTATGTATAGGCTGCGACACGTAAGTTTAGCGGTGAGAGGAATAGGGATGTTGACTAATGAATAAAATAACGAAATACTAATAAAAATCGTAAACATATTAAACTTTTAGAGTAGCTTGTATACCTCTTGGTTTTATATATTGCATATTATTTGTTTTATGACCCTTCAAAGTTGGGTGGACAAGTCCATTTAAAAAGTATACAATTAATTAAAATAAATGATACCTTTAATTAGTCCGTAAAATGTATAGCAAATTTGTCGATGAAACCATTTTGATAAACACAATATTTAATATAGCTGCTGAACAAATTTCCTATGCGTTGCATACAAACTTGCAAGGCGTGACGTCATAACTTGGAAGCCATTAGTATGGAGCGTTTTTGATCGAGTCCATTTGTGTGCATTTCACACTGTGATATCTCGGGCAGTTTTCATGCTAGCGAATTAATTCTTATACCAATGTTTCTTTTTTTGAGAGGTAATTTATGTAACATCAAATAAAAAAAATAGTCAACATCCCTATTGGAAGGGAATACTGCGCATGTTTGCAGTCGCCCGCACCAGGTCTCCCGCCAATGAGACCCCAAAAATTACTTCTGCGCACAAAATGGCAGCGCTTAAGTTGCCTGCTGAGTCTTGTACTAGTGCAGAATGTGAGGCAATGGGGATCAACGAGGTTTTTAGTTAAATATGTAGAGTTTCAGTCACATCAAAATAAATTATTTCAGTGAAAGAATTATTGAAATTGGACCAAAAATGACGAACATAGAGCGATTTTCGTGTCGCATTCTCAAAAACGCTCCACAATTCACGATTGGCTGATGACGTCATCAGCCACGTGCGCCGCAGCGGCGCGGCAGGTGTTTGTTCGGGCGATCGTGGCACGTGACGTCATCGCATGATCCGCAAGGGCCGGCCGTGTTTTTTAAACTCACTTTTTAAAACTTTAATAATTTTGTCATTTCTTGATGGATTTGAGAAATAAACAGAGATTTACTCAGATATTGATATTGTATTTGATGTGATATACAAAATTGATATATTTAATTGTAGTGTTGATCCTCATTATCGCGCTAAATCGAGAAAGTGTCGACAAAATTTTGGTGAGTAGAATGAAACCTAAGTCACGACACAAGCCAGTATAATAGACGTGGGTATTCGATAAATAATGTGGGGAAATAGTACAGAAGTCTCATCCTTATTCATACTGCAAA